>CAUYQG010170965.1:0-41421 GCA_963574415.1 Tarsius wallacei | reverse complement strand
CAGTGCCATCTGCCCAGGAACCCAGTAGAGCAGGCAGCAGTAGGGATGGCAGATCTGGGGAGACTGAGACCCAGCCAGACCCTTTACTTGGCCCATAAGGAGAGAGAGGACCTCATTCTGCCATAACCTGGGCCTACTCCTGATCCTTCATTCCGTGGGTCCCCGAGAACTCCCTGGAGGAGCAATAAGTGTGGCAGGAATGAGTGAGTGCAGCCCCGGCTCCTGGCCCGGGACTGTGTTCACAGATGTCCTGTGAGCTCCGGAACTCTGCACGGGGCTTTCAGGCGGTCTGCGTGGAACTCGCGCAAGCTGGGGATCAAAGGATGAATCAACTTTTTGATGTGACATTTAATTTTTTTTTTTTTAACTTAGAGGGGAACAGACTGAGTCTCAGGTCTGGTGAGTTCTTTGGTCTTGTCCGTGGGCTGGGGAGACACTGGTGGAGTCTTCAGATGTGTGTCTTTTTGGGTGGTAGGCTGGCAGCTCACTTGCAGGCTGGTGCTGGGGGGGGGAGGGTGAGCCTGTGGATCAAGCTGGTTCCTGTGCGTGCCTGACATGCCCTCTGCACCTGGGAGAAGCTCCCCTTGCCTCCTCCACCGCTGCTTAGCTGGGGCTTTCTCTTCTTCGGTTCTCTTCATCTGTTGGCTGGATTGGAATTGGAGCTGCTGTCCCCTGGCAAAGGTCAAACGTGGTGGGTGGGGGGCACTGCAGTTGGGGCCCTTTAAAAACAGAACTCCAAACCTCCCCTTCTTCCCCCACGGTTTCTCGTTTTTGATCTCCTTATTTATTTAAAGGCCAATGAAAATGATCCAATTTAGCCGTATGAACAAATGCATTTGCAGCTCCAGACAGAGGCCGACTGAGTGGATTTCCATTAATCAAGTTTTGGGTTTTTTCAGCCTGTTTATTTTTACAAAGTATTCCTGCAGAATGACATTTATTTGCAGTCCCCCCCCCCCCCCTTTTTTTCTTTCCTAAACTGCCAGGCAGCTTGCTCCATGCTAGAGGGAAAACTTGAAATACAGCGAGGGCTTACTTCAATTGACTTTTATCTTCAAAGCCATAACAAATGTTACCCGCATGTTTTTGGTGGGTCTCCTTGGCATCCAGTCCGGGAGGATGGGAGGGAGGAGGAAAGAGGGAGAGGAAAACAAAAGTCTGTCGTTTTTAATTAAATAGTAGTGTTCCCAGCAAGAGGAATGCGGGCCAGTAAAAGTTGCCATTGGGGGAAGTGAGGGGGGGTGAGGAGGGGGCCCCAGCTTAAGTCTGTGGCTTTGGTGAAGTCACGGAATTTTGTTGCCTGGTTCCTTCCCCCAGCTGAGGACAGCATGGGATGCTGCTTGTCCCCCTCCCTCCCTGGCCCCCTCTCTCAGAGAAGTGCCAAGGGGTCATTAATGTTTGTTCAAAGTGCTTTTGAAGATGTGAGGCAGAGAGCCATTGGCGTGACATGTGTCAGGTGGTTGGAGGGAGGGCCCCAGCCATCAGAGATGTTAAAGGGGGAGCCTCTGCCTTCTCCGGAGTTTTTCTTGGTGACTGGGACCGGGAAGCCTGGGTTCTCACCAGCCTTGGCCCTGGCCCAGCTGGGTGCGTTTGCAGAGGTATGGATGGTGAGTCCGCCCTGGGACATGGTCGGGGGATCCTGAGGCCCAGGTAACACAGTTGGGGGCCACTAGGCTATTTCCGGTGGTATCTGAAAGAATATTTTAAATCTTGATTTGCTATTATTATTATTTTTTGTACCAGAAAAAAATAACTAGGACATCAAATCCATGGATTTGCAGATATTATTGCTTAGGATGAAGCTAAGTTAAAAGAGATAGTCTAATTTACAGTTGATTCAGAGAAAAAAGTTGAGTGCAAGTGGTCAAAATTTTGACTGTGAAAACGGAATGCCTGAAGTCTGGAGAACATTGAGCTCCTCAGCAGGACAGCGGTGGGCAATCCTCAGTCTAGTTTAGTTTCCCCAAGTCCCACTGGCAGCAGAGGGGTGGCTGGCAGGTTCTTCTGTCACCAGGATGCAGGAGGGAGCGGGCTCTGAAGTCTGCTGGGCTCCAAAGGCTGGTAGAGGTGATCCAACCAGCCCCAGGCCTCTGTCCCCACCACTCCTTCACTGGCCTGTCACCTGAGTGGCCAGGAACACACGAGTGGCTCATCCAACTTACACTATTGTTATATGCCAAGCACTTTGCTTACATTGTCTAGATTCTCCCATAACCCTCTAGCGTTGCCAGGCAGCTGGTGTGGACTGTGTTTTTCTCCCTTTCTGGAGTGCTTTCTAGGAGAAAGGAAGTCATGTGTGGAGCAGCCCTGCACCAGAGCATCTGCCTGAAGGCTGCTGCCTTCACTAATCCCTAGAGAGGTGGTCCTTCAGGATGAGTGTGTTGTGGGCAAGCATGAAGCAGGAGCAGCCCCTCCTTGACATCTTCTTCCTTGATGGGGTCTGAGGAGCTTGGAAAAAAAGTGCATGCAAGGTTCTGGGGTGGTAGCAGGTGACCACACTGGCACTGAACTAAGCCTGCTCTCCTAAATAGAGAATAAATAAGTTTAGGCTCTGTCACAAATATTTGTCACTTTGTGCAAGGCATTTTACCTTTGTATGCCTTAATTAGCTTATCTGCAAAATTGGTGTAATAATCTCATCCCTGGCAGGGTTATAGTAGATAACTCTTCAAAAAGAATATAACCTGGGAAGGAAGATACTGGAAGGTTCGCTGAGGTATCTGTAGGAGTGTAGATGGGGGCCCACAAACAGGGAGTGGTAGGGCCTGGAAGACACAACTAAAGGCTCTGTGTCCCCTTGTTCCTTAGGGGACAGGCTCACTTGGAGGGAAACATGCTAAGGTCCTGGCTTCTGCCCTTTCCATGGGGACGTGATGAAGTCCAGGGGAATATGAGCTTGTAGGAGAGAAGGGATGAGAACTGGGAGGTGCACCGGTACTGGGAAGGGAGAGCAATCCACTGAGCAGTGTATGTGCCAGAGAGCAAGGTGCTGAGTGGAAGTAGAAAGCAAAAGAAGCATCATCATCTCCAAGAGATCACAGGACATACCAGAAACATGAGGCAGCAACAGGGAGTGACCAAAGAAAACCGACTGAGCCGGGCTCGGTGGCTCAGCCTGTAATCCCGTGCTTTGGGAGGCTAAGGTGAGTGGATTGCCTGAACCCGCGGATTCGAGACCCGCCAGGGCAACTTAGCAAGACCTCATCTCTACAATAAATCAAAAAATTAGACGGGTGTGGTAGCGCGCACCTGTAGTTTCAGCTATTTGGAAGGCTGAGGTGGAAGGATCGCCGGAGCCCAGCAAGCAGAGGCTGCGGTGGCCGGGAGTGGCCACTGCACTCCAGTCTGGGCGACAGAGTGAGACTCCAACTAAAAAAAAAAAAAAAAAAAGAAAACCGACTGGAAACATCAGGTGTGAAAGACCTGAATAAAAAGTGAATAGGTGGATAGTAGGGCAGAGTAGGTCCTGGAGTCAGGTAGGAAAGCACTCGGAGAAGACCTGGGCGTCTCTCTGCATGCCATGTTCGTGCGTGAATGTGCATGACCAGGTTTAAAGCAGTTCCCTCTGCCCCCAGTTAACCCTTTTGTTCTTTTATAGCAGAGCTGCCTGGAGAGAGGCTGAGAGCCGAGGTGCAGTCAAGCCCGCCTCTGGATCAAAGGCGGCTGCCAGGCGGGTTGGTAATTTGATTAGGGGGTATCAACGCATTTTAATATTTGGGGAAGAAGAGGAGGGTGCAGGCCTAGTGGGAGCCCTGAGGTTGTGGGGCTGGGTGATGAGATTGGAGGCCCGCCCAGCTGCTGCCCAAGTGCCAGATTCCAGGGGAATTACCCTTGAATGATACCACTTGGCACAATTAAAAGGCCCCATGTCTTCACCATATGGAAAGTGTTAGGCTTCTTTACGTGGTTTCAAAGCTATGTGCTGGGAGGTGGGCTTGACATTTGAGGTAGAGCATAAATTAAATATTTGGTGTTTCAGAATTAAAAGATGATTTGCTTTGAGGTTGGGGAAGGACTCGGAGTGGAGGCATTCGGCCTCTGCTTGCTGGCATGTTTCAAGTTCTCCAGGGAGGGTCTCCTCTGCTCATGAGTGCAAGGCCAGCTCATGGCCCAGCCCGGTTGCTGTCTTTTCTCCTGGGCAATGGGAAGCAGAGCCCTGGAGAGCTGGGGCTGGGAAGAGTGCCAGCTGGGGCTGCTGGTTTTCAGTAGGTCTGGGTCCCTCAGGATGGGTGGGTGGACAGCAAAGGTGTCATCTTCTTAGAGCTTTAATGCGTCTTTGTGATGCGATCTCTGGTAGAGGTTTCAAGGAATGTCTTGTTCTCCCTTTGAAACTTTTCTTCTTTGAGAATGAGGCTGGATCTTCCCAAGCCAGGCTGTGTGTACATTCTGTTCTCTAGAATTCAGGAGCACTCCCTCTACATTCATATTTTTGTAGAAAACTCAGGGAAAATTGAATCCAGGAGGCATCCCCTGCATGCCCCATAGGATCCTAGAATTTGAGGGAGATTTTCTCGCCTTACCCAGTGTGGATGTCAGACGTGAGGGGAGGAGGTGGGGATGGGTGGATGGGCAGACAGTGTTTCTACTTGTACCAGGAAGCTCAGCATACTCTCAGCGACCCAACTGTCCCTATGGGGGCTTAAAGCATCAAGACTGAACTGTTAGCAATGACAGACCACTTTCTGAATAAACCTCCTTCCCTGTGGTATCCACAGGGCATAGAGTAGGCACTCAGCCTACAATGGAAGAAGGAAGGAAGGAAGAGAAGGAAGGAGGGAGGGGAGGAAGGGAGGAAGGGAGGGAGAAAGATAGATTAGGTCATCCTCCCTTCCTCCTCCTTCCCCAGCTACTCTTCCCTGGTCAGCTTCTCCCCTTTACTCTTACTTCTAGGTTCTGTCATTTCCCAGCTCCCACTGTCCAGAGTGGAAGAGTGGAATTAGACCTTTTCTTTCAGGCACTCAGCTTAATTATCGTTTCATTATGATCAATAATGAATTGATACTAATTATTACTTAATAATTCCCTAACTGTGCCAGGCCCTGGGGTTACAGTGGAGAATAAAAAAGACATGGCCCCTGTCTTCCTGTGGCATACAATCTGATGAAGGAGACCAGGAAATGGGGACACAGGCACGTTTGTGGACGCTGACACTGGCGAGGAGCTCTAAAGGGCAGGGTCTGCCTGGGCCCGGGGCTCGCAGTTGCCCTTGGAAGATGGGGAGGTGGGGTTTGCAGGGAGGCTTCTGTGTGGAATTGAGTGGCAGAGAAGGAACTGTGGGCTCCAAATGACTCTGTGGCCTGTGGGGACTGGCAGTCTTTCCTGACAGTGTCTTGGGAAGCCCCACATGTTGATGGCTCTTGGCATGTTTGAACTACCTGTCCCTCTGGACAGGTGTGTGGGGTGGAGCAGTGTGGGCTGCCAGTGTTTAAATGGGGTGGTGACTCTGCTGCTGTGCTGTGGTGGGTGTGGGGGCTTGTGGGGGAGGGATGGGGTGCTCAGGGGCAGAGGGAGATACCCAGAAGGCCAGGGATCAGAGGCAGTGACGAGTCAGTTGCAGGGACCTGTGTCAGGACTGCAGTCCCTGTGCCTGGGGGAAGAGGCCCCCTGTGCTGGTTCAACCCATCTATTGAAGGAAGGGGCGTGCAAAGTGACTTTCTGGCCGGGGATTCATGCAGTGGCTCATGGGACGTATCCTGGAATCCTCCCAGCTCGGGGGATCCTGCAGCCTCGCTCGATGGCTATGAATTCACAACACGCTTTGCTTTAGAAACTTGGAATTTTTAGGTCGCCTGTTGGATTCCAAGCAGGTGCTCCCGGCAGCCTCCTGACTCCCCTGTCTCGCTCACTCATGTGTTCTTCTTGAGGCTCTTGTCTCTCACTGGTGTCCTTTCTCTGCCTCTCGCTCTCCCTTCCCCTTGCCCCCTCCTCCTCCCTCACCTCCTTTCCCTGCAGAAGGAAAAAATTCTGTCTCTCACAAATAAAATATCTGCCATTCCATCAGAGGGAGAACTGAGGTAGCCCAGAATATCCTGGAAGAAATGCCAGAGAGAGCTGAAGGCCTCAGTTGTTTAATCTGGAAGGAGGACTTTGATGTCACCCTGCTCCGTTTATCCTGGGAAGCTGCCTGCTTCTTTATGGCTTCAGCCTTTCTGCATGAAGAATGGCCGAGTTCCTTCAGGGGCTGGAGGCCAGCCTGTCACTCCCCACAGTCAGCCGGGTGATGCCCGGTGCCTGCCAAACCCAGGTGGGGTGGAGAACCTTTTATAAACAAGCACTTCCAGAGACATAAGTAATTCTTTGAGGGCTTCCTAGGAAAGCAGAGGGGGCTGTTTACCCATGCGGGCACCAGTCATGGGGCTTTGGGAGGAAAGCCTAAGTCCCTCCACTGAAGTCATCCTTAGCCTCAGAGCAGGCACGCACCCACAAGCTCTTGCCAGTGGGGTGGGTCCTGGCATGTGTTTGTTTAGAGGGCTCTGAGGAATTGCTCTGGGCTTCACTTAACTTATGTGTTGAGCCCCATGGGCTGTGGCGTGTGTGTGTGGCCTTGTGTGTGGCTGACACCTTTCAGAGGACCCCAAGGTCCTGGATGGGCTTCATGGTGGCTGGCATCAGCTGAAGCCCCCGCCCCCTGGCCTTGGATTCTCCAGCTGAGAAGTGGGATGAAATCGTCGTGATGTTGCAACTGCCTATGGAGTGTGTTGTGTTGAAGTCCTTCACGTGTCTGCTATGGGAGTACCTACTTTAGTCCAGGATTGCGTTGCTCTGTAAGTAGAGCAGCGTCCTTGTTTCTGTCTACTAGGGCTAGGTGAAGTTTTAAGTAAATAGACTGTACAGTTTAAGTTGTGATCTGTGTCTCGGAAACGTCCTGGTGTTTTGAGAATGTAGAACAGGGATCAGAACTCCTCTGGGTAGGTGCTCATTCCACAGACATTAGACTGCTTTCTTGCTCCTGAGTGCTGTGTTTAGGGTGTGGTGGAAACGAGGAGGAGGATGTAATTCCTGCCTTGCAGAATTCAGTGTTAGTGGAACTGACCTCATCATTGCCTCTCACCTGTTTTTCTTCTCTTGTTGCATTGGTTAGAATCTCTCACACTGTTTAATAATCACTGAGTATGGTGTTTGCTGTTTACCTGGTGAAGAAAGCTTTCTTCAACTCCTGGCTTGCTAAAACTTTTACGATCAGGAATAATGATTGAATTTTATCAAATATTATTGGGGTGTTGAGGGAAGGGTTCATTCTTTGCTGATGTGATGTGTGCTTTGTGTGTTGGATTTACACTGCTAGATTTCCTATTGTTTGGCCTTCTTGACACCCCAAAACTAAATCCCTTTGTCTTGATAGGTTACTCTTATAAAATGCAGTTGTATTTGTTATGCATTATTCTATGTTGGCTCTTTGTGTGGGTAAGTTAGGCTGGCTTATAAAGTTTGGGGGATACTGAGCCATGGGGACCATGCTAAGGGAAGGTTATGAAACCCTCTGTGGGTCCTGGAAGCTCCAGGGAGTTCCAGCTGGTCTAGGGTCATAGGTGGTCTCAGAGGAAATGTGGTTTAAGCAGAGTCCTGAGGGTGAATGAGGGAGGGTGGCGGAGATGTGTAGGGATGGTGTGAGTGTTTGGCAGGTGGACTGGCAGCATATCGGAAAGCCCTGTAGTGACGAGGGTAGTTTGAGATGCTGACTGAGGCTCAGTGGGCTCAAGAGAGTCCTGGCTTGGGCCTTTCTAAGCCGTGTTGCAGAGCTGGGTCTTTGCCCAGAGGGGAGGCAAGTGACAGGCCCTATGTGAGGGGCTAGCAGGACAGAGGTGACCCATGATCTGTTGTGCAGGGGGAAGAGACATGGGGGATAGTCTCTCACTTGTCCACATATTTGGAGGATAAAGAGGAGTCCAGTGACAGACTGTGTTGAGGATCAGTGAGAGATTCTACAGTTGCTGCATTGGGCCAGGCACAACTCTCAGTTTTCTGAGAGCCACCGGGGGACCTTGAGGAGGTTACAGGTAGACAAGAGGCTGGGAGAAACAGCGTAGGATGTCAGGTTAAAAAACAGGGACTCTGGAGTTCAGCATCCCGGGTTCAAATCCTGGCTGCACATTTTCTAACTGTAGGACCTCTTGGGTTTAGTGCTGAGCCTCTGCATCAGCCAGGGGGTACATGGAAACAGATACTCTCTAGCAAAGACTTCCAGAGCACCCAGAGGCTAGTGAGCAGGGCTAGAGGAAGCCACATGGGGTGTTGAGGCACCCAGGGACTAGAAACAGTGGGAAGCTGTTATTGTGTCTAAGGCAGAAAGGGCCAGGGGAGTGTGTAGTATTCCTGGATCCTGGTAGGAGCTGAGCTGAGGAGTTGGGGAGACCAGGCAGAAGCTGTTCCCATGGAAGATTTACTGCGCTCAGAGATGTAGTGCGGAAGTAGCCAGGGGTGCGGAAGAAACAACCCAGCCTCTCTCTCTCCCCATTCTCCAGTCTCTTGCCAGGGGTTCCCATTGACTGAATCCTGAAACCAGCAGGCAAGGGAGCCCCTGTGAGCTGCTCACAAGCTTGGCTTCCTGGGGCAGAGAGCAGCACACAGTAGTGCAGGGAATGGGTGGGGCACTCAACGCTGTGCTTCAGTTTCCTCATCTTTAAAGGGGGTGATGGTAGTACCTACTTCCTGCTGTGGTTGTGAGGACTCAAACTGTAAACTTATTTTAGCAGCTTGACACACAGGAGTTGCTCAGTACTAGTTAGCTTTGAGAGTTCTGAAAGCATAAGAGAGGCACAGGGCCATAGAGGTCTGGGGAGGTCTTTCTGAGGGAGGTGGGTATGTGAGGAGGGCTTTGAAGGATGGTAAGACTGAGATTGGCATCAGGTCACATGAATGAATACAGCAGACTGGGTAGGAGACAGCTGGGAGAGGTAGGGACTGGGGTGTCCTGGGGAGCACACACCCTGCCTCCAGGGGGCAGTGTCACTCAGCCCCAGCCAACCGCTGCCACGTGGAATCGTCCTGGGTGTTGCCACATCGTCTGATCGTTCAGAGAATCCAGCCATCTGGATTTTTATGTGAAGTCTTTCCAATTTAAAAAATTATTGTCAGCCAGTTAAAATTTGTAGAAACACTTTCTTTGGGTACCCTAGACAACTGGACTTGGCTGATGGACCATGGCTTGTGATTGCTGACTTAGACTTCTGAGAGTCTGATGGTGGAGGCGGTGGGGTGTGTTAGTGGTGATAGTGCACACAGTGAGCACTGCAGGTGCTAAGCCGTGTGCTGAGGCTTTCCTTGCATCCTCTGGCTGCACCCTGACACCTGCATTCTCTGTGGTTTCCCCATCGTGCAGGTGAGGAGATGGGCCTGGCAAATTAAAGTCACTCTCCCAGCCAGGAAGAGCCGGGCTCAGGCTGCATTTGGGCTGAAGGTACAGCCCATGCCAGTGCTGGGAAGCCGTGGACAGTAAGTTCCAGTTTGGTAGGAGCAAGTGTTGGGGGAGATGGGATAGGCATAGGGAAGATGTGGGTTGGGCGTCCTTACGCTGAAGACCAGCCTGTGTATGTAGAAGGTACCAGAAGTGTGGTTAGAACTTGAAGAATCATACTTCCTGGGTCTAAGTCCCAGGTGCACCTCTTCCTAGCTGGTGGCCTTGGGCCAAGGGTTGACTCCTCTCTGATCATCAGTTTTCCCATCTGTGGAATGGGTGGAATAATAGTTCCTACCTTCTGGAGTTGTCATGAGGGTGGAGCTGAGTACATGTCAGCAGAGTGAACTCAGGCCCCTCTTCCTGCAGCTTTTTAACGTTGTTTGCTAGTGGCCATCGAGATGTGTGCCAGTGTGCTGCCGTGGCTGGTGTGGTGAAGGGAGAGAACAGGGCGTGAGGATGGAGAATAAGGGGATTCTACTCTGGATTAGGAGTGACATGGACATTGTTGAGACCCAAAAAATAGATAGGAAATAGCCGATGACAAAAGGGTTATTAAAAGCATTTGGTCAGAGGATGTGGGCCATGAAAAGGCCAGAGGCTGCATGATTGGTACAGGGGGAAAGTCTTCCTCCCGCTCCAGGGGCCTCGCCCAAGACCTGGTTCTAGTCTCTGTGCTGTTAGGGTGAAAATGTGTGGTCCAGCAGGGGGGTGGGTGGTACCTGTGGGGATGGGGCTGCTTCATGTGGCAACCATTGTGAGCCCATCTGTCCCCTGCAAGTCTTCTTCCGTGAGGTTTTGTTGCTGTCTGCACTCCAGCTTCCTGGCCAGGTGGGAGCAGGTAGGGAGGAGGAGCTCTCAGTCGCAAGCAATAGTGTCATCCTGACGCTGACTGGCTGCTGCCATGTGCTGCCCAAGCCCCTGACCTTGAGTTCAGAGCTGGGGCCCCAGGGAAGTTGGAGGCAGAGTATAAAGGGCCCCTGTTGGCAGGATGGGTTTGTCTCCCGTCAGGCCACAGCCTCCCACATGGGCTCAGGTCTGAGGATGTTTTTCTAACATCAATGGGCCACGTGGGCTGGTGGGCCCCTCGCTCAGAGACCTTCCTGTGGTGACTCCAGTAACTGGGCTTGGGGATGCTGGTTAGTGGTGTCTTGCCCACTTCATGCCTAGCTTCCAGAGGGAGCCTGTCACAGGGCAGTTTTGGACCTTGACTTTGTTGTTTTACCCTTCTTTCCCCTTCAAAGGCAAAAAGACGATTGAAGAAAACTGCAGTAAACCAGGAACAAAGTTGCCTTTTCAGTGGGCGCTGGGGACTTTCTCTTCTTGCTCCTCTGTCCTAGAAAGTCCAAAGGCACACTGCCTCGGTCAGTCCTGGGCAGGGACCTCCTTTCTCTGTTCTGTGGATGCAGGGTCAACTGTGCCTCTTAACTGCCCACTGTGTGCACAGCCCCGTGCTGAACCCTGTGAGGCAGCCCAAGCAGGAGCAATGGTGGCATGGCTGTTGTTGGTAGCGTGTCTGCTGTGTGCCAGACCCCGAGATGAGGGCTGTCCACATGGCTCAGTTCTCACAGCACCACTTACCCTTAGGAAAACTGAGGCTTTAAAGAAGTCTACCACCTTGCTCAAGGCCACTCGATGTGGAAGTGGAGTCTTGCTCCAGCAAGATTCAAGCTCAGGTCAATCTGATTTTAGAGCCATCTTAAATCAGTATAGATGAGGATTTTGTTTTCTGTTTTTTTAGACCATGTGTTTTAACTCCATTCATGGTTCATGACATCAATTTAGTGACCAGCATTAAAAAAAACAGAAAAAATTAAAATTATGAGACAATATCACATTGAGTAAGAGTAAATATTGTTTTGTGTAACTTTTTGTTTTAGTTATAAAATACACACACACACACACACACACACACCACATAAACACACAGGCGCACACACACAGATTTACTCACCCAAGCCCACATACACAGAGGCACATTGTAAATGTAATTCTTGCAACGAGTCACAATTGAAGTGTTAGGAGAACATTGGCGTGGGTCGCTGGTGCGTGTCCTAAGCCCCAGTGCCTGGCTTCAAGCTCTAGCTTGACTTCTCACTAGGGTGTGGCCTCAGGCAAGTGCCCTCACCTCTGTGGGCCTCCATTTTCTTTCTTGACTTCAGAGCCATTTGGATTATTGACTTTTTGGCCTGGGAAGATGCTCCCAGGACTGCTGTGGGTGCTGTCTTGCTGATGCACTCCCTTGGCTTAGGAAGATGAAGAGAAAGATGGGAGGAGGATGGGCCCATGGCTTCTTGCCTGAGAAGTCTCCACCTGAGCCTGAGCGGCAGCAGCCACGTTTCAGGAGGAAGCATGGCTGAGTCTTAGGAGACTGGACAGAGCCCTGGGCTGAGAACCCCGAGCCTGAGGATGGCCCCACCTCAGCTGTTGGCTACCTATCGTGGCCTTTGCTTCTTCCTTTGAGATGTGTATTGAAGAAAAGGAGGGTGCTTTTTTTCTATTGCTGTGGAAAAAATGTCCAAAACGTAGCGACTTAATCACTTACGACTTGCTTAAGAGTGTGCACCTGGGCAGAGCCTGGGAGGGGCAACTGGTCTGTGGTTCCATGTCGCATAGTTAGGTAGCTCTAATAGTTAGGGTCTGAGGGTGACAACTCCTCTAGGGTGCTGTGTCTGGGGCCTCTGTTCTCTTCTAGAAGGTCTTGCCTTATGGCTAGCTCAAGCTTCCTCATCATGGGGTGGTCTCAGGGTCATCGAATTTGCGTGGTGACTATCTTCCCCAAGAGTGCAGAAATGGGAACTGCCAGGCCTTCTTAAGGCTGAGACCTGGAATGAGACCTGAGCCTCTTCATCAAAGCGGGTCGTAGGTTCAGCCCAGACTGAGGGGACAGGACCACATAGGAACTTAAATATTGGGAAGTGGGACTTGTTGGGGGCCATCAACATAGTCTGCCAGGGAGTAGGGGTCTCCTGGGAGAATGCTATTGAGAGGAGCAGGTAAAAAAGAACTGAGAGGTAGCCACTGGGTTTAGGATCCTGGTGGTCACAGTTGATTTGGCAGGAGCTGTCTCGGCCAAGTGACAGCAGAGGTGAGACTTGGCTGGGTCATGAGGGGCCTGAGAAACACCTGCACTTGAGCGGTAGCAAACACTTTCAAGAACATTCATGGCTGCATTGTTTGGGAGAATGAGAAATGTGTGCCATCTTGATTGTCCACCTTTACAAGACAGGACAGGGCGAGTAAGGCTTCTTGTGCTGACAGGAAGGCAACCCTGAAATGCTGCTGAGTGCACAGAGCAAAACTCAGGTGCGGCCTCATTTCTCACAGTGCACCAAAGCCTGTTCAGGTCCATCTCTTTCTATATTTGCAGGTGCCCAGAGAATCTGGAAGGTGACACTGGCTAGGAGGAATGCAGTCTCACTTTTCACCTTGTTTGTTTCTACGTCGTTTAACTTTTTTTTTAAATGCGCAAATGCGCATGTACTGCTTTCTGCATTTGTCTTTCTTTTCTTTTCTTTTTTTTTTGAGCCTGAGTCTTGCTTTGTCACCTAGGCTAGAGTGCAAAGGTGTGATCACGGCTCACCACAGCCTCGACGTGCTGAGTTCAGATGGTCTTTCTGCTTCACCCTCTCCAATAACTGGGACTACAGGGCCATGCCACCACACCTGGCTAATTTTTTAATTTTTTTGTAGAGATGAGGTTTCGCTATGTTGCCCAGGCTGGTCTTGAACTCCTGGGCTCAAGCAGTCCTCCTGCCTTGGCTTCCCAAAGTGCTGGGATTACAGATGTGAGCCACTGCACCTGGTCTTTTCTGTATGTTTCAAAGAACCAATACATTCTAAAAGTGAATGGGAGATGTGTAGGCAACTCTAAGGAGCAGCTTACCCAGAAGTAGAGGGAGAGGAGACACTAGCTGGACAGGGTGTATGGTTGGGGAGGACTCGGGGTGTGACTGGAGGACCACCTACATCTGCACCTCCTGGGTGCTGTTTAAAATGCAGAGTCCTTGGGCTTCCCCAAGCCTGAGAACCTCGCTGTCCTGAGCGACATTTGGGCAGACTGGACCCTGAAGGAGAGGTGATGGGAGGTGCGGGAGTGGGGAGGGCTGAAAAGGGGTTGCTCTCCCCATCCATGGAGCAGTGGGATCAAGTGAGTGACTGTGGAGAAGCCACATAGTTCCCTACTCATGACAAGCTTGCAGTCAATGGTTCCGTCTCTTCCCATCTCCCCATGGCTGTGGCTACTTAAACCTTCAAGTGGATTTAGAACGAGACTGGCAGCTATTGCTACCTGGCCTCTCTTTAAAGGGCTGCCAAGTACCTCCTTGCAGAACTGGAAGGAAGAAGGAGATGTTAAAAGTACCTCCAGGCTGTGCTGTCCAGTAGAGTTTTCAGATGATAGAATATTCCCCAAGATGCTTCTGGCCATGCTCTGTGGCTGTACATGCTTATCCCTGCACAGGCGGTAGAACCCTCTGGGCCAACAAGACCAGGAAGCATTGGTATTTGTAGGTTAATTGAAAAATTCGTTTAAGGTGGAAAGCCACAAAAAAGTGATATAGACCTTAAACATTTCTTTTAACTTAGATTCACATTATACATCTGGTTCAGCACCTAGCTTTTTTTTTTTTTTTTAACTGTGCATATAATCTTACTCTTCTTTGTGGCTGTCGAGCCCTCTATTTTAAGGATGGACCATCACTTATTGCACCGATTCCCTGTTGCTACACATTCAGATGGCCTGTGGCTTTTGCCTATAGTTGGCTTTTGATCAATGGTGTACATTTCTGTAGTTGTGCTTCTGCCCTGCCCCTCCCACTCAACATACACACGGATATGACCTCCAAGTGTGGCTCTGCTGTTTTTCTGGCAAAGTCAGAGTTTTCCCCCTGGATGGTATCTACAAAATCCAGGAGGGAAGCGACTTCAGGGGGAGTTTGTGGCGAAGTGGGTGAGACATTTCTCTGTAGCTCCATCAGGACCCTTTTGGGCAGCTATTTTATACAAAGTCAGGTCATTGGCTCATGGGACTGGGACATTGACTTCAGGTACAGTAGGATCCTGGAGCTTAAACTGTGTCCCAGAACAGCACTCTGAGCCTGGGTTCTTTTGGGTTGGCTTCACTCTCAGGCAGACTCTCCCCAGGTAGTGGCAGTTTGGCTCTCAGCAAGTCCAGGTTCCATCTTCAGCTGTAGAGAATGTTCCAGCAAAATCCCAGGCCAGGATCCCATTGTTTTGACTTGAGTCCCATCCCAGAACCAATCCCTGTGCCTCTGACAGTCCTGGGTCACATGCCCACCCTGAAGTGGAGACCGGGACCACCTCCTTCCCCACCACCCCTTGAACCTGTCTAATGAGGGATCACCTTGTGAGGAGTGGACTGTAGAATGCCTGCTGTGGGGATGGAACTGACAGCTGTGGACAGCCTTGTGCCTGGAACAAGGCTCTGGCCCGCAGCTGTGAGGTGGGTGGGGACAGGACTGCCAGGTAGCTGACCTCTGGGGAGAACCACTCATTGCCGTTGCATCTTGGAAGAGCTGGGTGGTCTGCTACCTCCTCCATGCAGCCCACGTGGGTCACAGCCTTCTTTCAAGCTTCTAGCCTCTCCATGATGATCACAGGTTGATGATTCTTAAGTGACAAGCCCTTTTGGGGATCCACAGAATCCCATAGTGTCACTTTCCTTAGGTAAATACTCTTAATCCTTAACTCTCATTCCAGGACTCATAGCTCCCAGTTAGGAACTCCTATCTGGTATTTTGTTTTTAACCTCACTACATCATTTCACTTCCCCTCCCCATGTGGGTCTTCTTCTAATTCAAGGGGTTGCAGTGCTTTGGACCTGACTTCAGACCCAGATTTACACTGACCTGTACTAACACTGGACCTTTAGTTTTCTCACCTGTGGAGTGAGGAACAGAATGCCCACCTCTTAGAGTTGTCTGTAGGATTAAGTAAAACAATACACGTAGCCATTTAAGGCTTGGCATGCAGTAAGTGCTCAGTAGATATACTTGTTAGCTCTCGAAGGGCTCTGGAGCTGCTGATGTGTTCTGGAAGATTCCCAGTAGCCCCACCTCCATCTCTTTGGGGCCTAAAACAGCACCTGGAAGGGGCTGGATGAAGAGGTTCAGAGAGGATGTCTCATGTGTTTGCCTAGGAGTCCCCTGAGATGATTCTTCCCCAGCTGCAAATGGAAAAGCTAGGCCCTAGGTAGGTCTCAGTGGCTCATCCAGGCATCTTGGAGTTTATTTGGTTTAGTTGGGAGTCCTTTTACACTCTGGTCTTGGGGTACCAGCTCCATCTCCTCCCGGGCCAAGGACAGGCCACAGGTGACAGTTCCCTTGTGCATTACGGCCCCCTGAAGGAGTCCCCTTCCCTCAACTGAGTACTTCCCGGCCCCCTTTTGTATGGCCTGGGTCCGGGGTGGTGGGCATTGTCCTGGTAGAAATGTGAACTGGGGCTTTGCTTTGAGTGTATTAAGACACAAAGTCCCTGTGGTTAACAGCAAATTAATCACAGCATTGAGGAGGGAACGTCTCGGGTAGACATGACTTCATGAGCTTGTCATAAAGTCGGCCCCTGCCATATTTCACTCTCCAAGATTTTTGACTTTCAGAAAAGGAACCGCAGATAGAGTTACCAAGTTTTACAGAAATATTTTTACTGGGCAGAAGATTGCTTTATGGTGAGAGCCAGTTATTTCAGGAGACAAGCAAAGAGCCCTTTATTCTCACGTTCTGTGGGAGGAAAAGATTATGCTATAAAGCCCGCTTTCTGGATGGGCCCTTTGAGAGGCCAGGCCACATTTCTAGAGTTGGGAGTAGGTGACACGAGATGGCTGGGGACCTCTGGAGCACCCGCCCACTCCCCTTTAACCCTCCCTGGGGACTTTGGGCTTATTTTGCAGGCAGAAGGAAGGCTAAGGGTGTTGAACAGGGAAGGGAGGGGTTGGAGCTGAGCTTTAGCCTGGGGCTGCCTGGCAGAGGGGCAAGAAACAAGGGGTAGAATATCAGTGTGTGGGTGCCTAGCTAGAGACCCAGGAAGTCTGGGTCAGAGCTGGCTTTGCTCATTACCGACCATGGGGTTCTGGCTTTTCTATTTGTTAATTGGGGATAACAGCAGTACCTGCCTCTTGGGCTTGTCATGAGGATTAAGTGAGGCCATCGTCAAGCGCTTGTGTGTCGACTCAATCCACGATGTTGGTGGTGGTTGTTGGGAGTCAGGGAGACGGCCTTCCCTCATTCGTTCCTGAATCAGCTCGTTCCTCAATTTCCTTTGCTGGTGCATATGAATGCAGCAGGCCAGTGTGGTGGCAGACCTGAAATTGGAGGTGCCAGAGCGAGTTGGACATTTGTGGGCCTCATTCCTTGAGCTCAGTCAGCACCTCCATTCACAGGAGGGCCTGTTCTCTCCTGAAAGTCAGGAGGAGAGCATTGGCTTGATCGCGTCAAGGAGGATGGGCCTGACCTCTCCATCCTGCCCAGCCCAACGTGGAAGGATGCCTGCCAGAGATTTGTTTGTGTCTGGAGGGGCTGTGTGCCTGATAAGGATGCGGCCTGCTGCAGCCTTCTTGCTTTTGACCACCGTCCCTTTTAAGTCGAGCAATAGGAGGAGGCTGATTTATTTCCTTCTCTTCCCCACCTCCCTTTCAGTATTTAGAATGTGAGCGAGAGTTTATCTTGTTCTCTGGGAGATCTATCGCTTCAGCTTTGGAATGGCATCCAAGTTTACAGAACGGAGTCTGTGCCCAGAGCCTTCTGATAAATATTTTGGGAAGTCGAATTCCGCTGGCATGAGGGCCTGTGGGTTGGGCAGCGTGTGCTTTTCCATGACTAGGTGACTGAACTTGGACTCTTCTCCTGCCATGCCCTGTGCAGGGGCTGCGTGCTAAGGCATCTTGGCGTCCCAAGTTCCTGCCTCTTCCTGGCTCCAGGGTTCTGCCTGTGCTCCCCCACCCATCAGGACCCACCATTGCTTCTGCACTCCCTGCACATCCCCTGCTTTATCCTCAGATCTCTGTTTCCTTCTTCCTTCTCAGGCTACCTCCATGTTCATCTGCCCCCTCCCCGCAGCCTTCCCTGAAGCTGCCCTCCTCATTGGTAAAAGCTTTCACATGGCTTTACTGACACTGCCTTTGTTTTGCTCTGGGTTGGCCAAGTCAGATAGGTGATCCCTAGGCAAGATCCATGCTCTCTCCAGGCCTGTTTCCTCATCAATAAAATGGTATGGTAGGACCATCTCCTAGGGTAGGTATGAGGATTAAAGGTCATAGGTGGGAAGCCTCAGAGCCTGGTGTGCAGGAGGGCTTGGAGAATACCCTGCTCCCCTCATTTAGATAACAAGCTGCTTGAGGGTAGATGCTGATTTGTGCTAATCTTTGTGGCTCCTTAAAGGTGTCTTAGTGTGGTATCCTGCTCACAGCAGGTCCTGAAAACCAAGTGGAACCTACTGGTTAGGAGCAATAGAGACTCTGAGGTGTTCCTCAGATGGAGAAAACCCTGAGAGCTTGATTTTGGGCGCTCTGGGGAAGATGCATGACACTGTTCGGGTGGAGTGGTCAGAGCTCAATGGGCACTGTCCACTGTGGTGGCCTCTGTCCTCACGTAGCTACTGAGCATTTGAGATGTGGTTGGTCTGGGTTGTGGGTACACAGGGGTTTGCAAAGTCTTAGTGTGGAAAAAAAGAATGTAGAGTTTCTTATTAATAACTTTTTTAAATGTTCACATATAATGGTAATACTATGGAATGCCAGTATTTTGGATATAGTGGCTTAAATAACATTTGTTACAATTAATTTCATCTTTTAAAAAATGGGGTTACCAAGGACATTTAAAATGACATGTAAGGCTTGTCTTCTGTTCCTGCTGGACAGCACCAGACTTGACTCAAGACCACTCTCAGTGAGGATGACATTGTACCCAAGGAGGCAAAAGCTGGCTCTTGAGGGGGCAAAAAAAATTCTCACTCTAAGTATCAAACAGAGACATATGTACAGTATATAAACAGATATGCAGAATATCTGTGGTCTTAACATTTCATGGTGGGGTGATGAGAAATGTGTAAATAGGCTGTGTGTGGTGGGAAGATAAGGAAAACTGCCCACCACTACCTCAGCTCCAGAGACAGCCAGGCCTGATGCCGATGCTGGCTCTGCCACTTATTAGCTGTGTGACCTTCGGGCAAGTGCCTCTCTGTGCCTCTGTTTCCTCATCTGTAAAATGTGAGTCAGAATGGCACTTAGCCTCCAAGCTATGGTGTGAATGTGATGAGAATGCCTGTGGAACACAGAAGGCAGGCAAAACATGGGACAGTCACTGCTACTCACATTCTGTGTAACAAGCATGGCCATTGGAGGCTGAATGGATAGGACTTCCACTCCCAGAATTTACAGAGTGACATTCCATTCTGGGAGATGTCTTGCTGGGAGGGCTGCAGCATCCATGCAACACTTTGTGCTGAGTGTGGGACGTGGCTGGGGGGTGGGAGAGATGTGGCTTCCAACACAGTGCAGGCACTGGGTGGGCTCTATGCTGAGGACTGGGGTGGCTGTCCTGGCTTAGGACAAACCCTGGGTGCACGGGAATCTGTGGTTAGGGCTGGGCTGTGTTGGGCAGCTCCTCCCTGGGGCTGCCTTCAAAGGAAGAGTTAGGGGGAAGGTAGGGGAGGAGGAGGAGCTGCCCATGACTGCCCGATACAGACAATTGGATTAAAGGTCCCTTTTGAGGCCTCAGAAATTGTCAGTGACACAGGCCCTGGCCTGGGGACTGCAGATGCAGTCTTCTAGTAAAAACCCCAGATTCTCCTTTGGGAGATCACTATTTGAGGACTGTAGAGGCTGAGGCTCTGTGTCCTGTAGGTAGAGATAACCGGGAGAGAGGCAGGTTAGCAGTGTGGCCAGGACAAGGATGGCCCCGTGACACACTGCCTCGTGGAACCAGGGTCTGCGTACGTGGAGGTTGTGGCGGCTGGTGGGGTCTTGGGAGCTAAAGTGGTCTAAGACTGAGGATCCTCTAGTCCCTGTCGCCTATACACCCAAACACAATCTGTCTGAAACTGCCTTCCTCATCAACCTGCGAACTCCCTCTGGGTCCAGGAAGGCTCTCGTTTGCTTGTGGCTCAGGCCACAGCCTGGGGTTGTTCTCCACTACTTCCCCCCTCCACTGAGATACTAGATTGTGGGCACTTTTGTCAGTTCTGTGACTCTGAGTCTCAGATTGTGCATGGCTCACCATGGTCCCCACCTGTTTTGGGCCACCGTCCTGCTGCCCCGGAGGCCTCCCGCAGCCTTGATTCACCTTTCGTGTGTGTCTCAGCCAGGCTGACCTGTGATCCAATGGGATCACATCACTCTCCTTCTGGAATCTCCACTGTGACTTCCCATGCCCCTCGAGGAACATCTCTATTCCTCCCGGTAGTCTACAGACAGCACAATCTGCCCCTTTCCTGCTCTTCCCCCGACTGCCCTTCCCCCCACTCTTTCTGTTCTAGCCATCCTGGTCCTTTCTGGAACATACCCATTACACTCCCATCTCGGGCCCTTTGTACATCCTGATCCCACTGCTTCCCAGTTCTGTTTGCCGGGTTCTCCCAGAGGGATGGCCTTAGCATCCACGTGCGCCTCAGAGTAGCCTTCCAGAGGCTGTGATTCCTTTTCCTAATTCCCTGCTCCTTCTGCTTCTTGGGGTGTTCGCCACCATCATCATTTGTGACTTATCTGTGTGGGGCTTAGGTTACTGTTCACCTCACGCAGGAACAAGCAGCTCAGTGGTGGCAAGAGGCAGGGCTGGCAGCACCTGGAGCTCCAGGGCCTGCACAGTACCTGACACATAGTAGGCCCCATTCACACTTGGAACGGAATTGCTCTGCTTTGGACCAGTGCCTTTCCCTCTCTGAGCCTCAGCTGTCCTGTCTGTAAACTAGAGGGTGAGGGCAGTTGGACTGAGGCACTTCTGAGTTGTTTCCATCTTGGATCTTTTGGGAATTAACCCCATCTGTTGGTTGGGTTGGCTGGAAGGCTGTGTGTGGTGAGATGGCTTGCCCCGCCCCATCCGTTGTGCTCTTGCACTCAAGGGATCTGCTGGGGAATCCTGGGGGACAGGGAATCCTCTGCACCAACTCGCCTATCCTTAAAAGTGGACGCTCACCTCCCCTGTGATTCCTTTTCTTAACAAGCTTAGACTCAGTGCAGCATTGGGGCTTGAGCATGCCTGAGTCAGACAGAGGTGGGTCCAAAGCCAGTCTCTGCTGACTCCAGAGGACATTGAGGTGAGAAGGGGTACAGACTTGCCCCGTGCAATTGTCGGAGAGTGGGCTCTGGAGTCACATGAGTTTGAATCCTGGGCCAGCTACCTAGCAGTTGTGCACATCTTTCTAGCAGTTTCCTCATCTTTTGGAGGCCTCGGTCTCTCATCTGTCAAATGGGGTTGGTGTAGGAGTTTGGTAAGATCTTGCATGTGAACCCATGTGGCCTGGTGTGATGAGCTGCTCAGTGAAGCTGCTCTTATGGCAAATTACTGTTCCCTCCAAGAGGGAAAGGTCCTTTCTGGAAACCTTCCCACCATGGAAAGGTCTTTGTTATTTCCTTCTCTGCTGGAAAACCCCCACCCTTGCCTTGGCACCACCCAATCCCCATCCCTCTGGTATCCCTCTGTGCCTTCCAGCTGGAGTGTTGCTATGGAGACCTCCTCTGCTGAAGTTACCCAGTGGGCAGGTGGTCATTCCCTGCCCTTCCCCCTCTCCCTCCCCCATCAGGAGCAAGGCCACTTGGAGTTCCTGGGCTCTCCCCAGTCTCCCCTGCAGCATGGAGCTGGGTGCTGCCTGGGAAGGCCTCGAGTGCTTTCTGCAGCCAGATCCCACTTTTCCGGGTCTCTGCCCCTCGACTCCCCCTCATGGATGCTGCGTCTCAGCTCAGTCATGGCTCAGGGCTGGAAGAGGGTCCCATCCTGACAGTCCTTTGGAATCTGAGACCCTTTGCAGATGTGCCGCTTCCTGGAGGGTTAACCCCTCTCCGAGCGGCCTCTGAGTTTTTCTGGCAGCTGTTCCTCAGACTGCCTCCTGTGTATCAGGATAACTTGGGAGATTCAGTAAATAACCTGGGTTCAGCTCCTGGTTAGTTAGGTGTCTGAGAACCCGTGGAAGCGGGGCAGGCCTCAGCCATGGGGGCTGGGGAAGGGGAGGGTGCGGTGTCAGGGTGTTGTTACCACAAGATGGGGAGGGGCGCTGAGCTGCACAAACAACAGCTGTCGACTATATATGTCTGGGGCGTGGCCCGAGAGCCTCTTTATATCATATATACGTGTATAGTACATGTATATATACATACAGAGTTTTGGATTTTGTTTGTGTCTTCTCAAGACTTTTTGAAGTAGGTATCCTCACTCCCATTTTACAGATAGTAACACTGAGCTCTGAGTGACAAAGCACCTCTTTCCAAGTCTTACGGGCATCAAGTGACAGAACCTACATTGGGCCAAAACTTAGGACTCCTATGCTCATTCTCCCTCACCACTGCCTCTTTTGGGACTCAATTTCCGCACCCGTCAGATAGGTATACTTCACTTGCTTGTGCCACCTTCTAGGTGTACGGCACTTGGAGAGTGGGGGCTGGGGATTAGAAATATGAATGTGAGTCACCCCTCCCAACTGAGGGTGATCCTCTTGAAGTCAGGGCCTGGGGCTGAGGTGTCCTGGGAGGGCCTGTTTGGTTTGGTTGACATTTCCAAGGCATGCCAGGCCTCACTGGTGCCCTGCTGGGCAGACACAGCCGTCTTCCCCCAGGGACTAAATTTAGGATTCCTTGGGTCTTGGCTGGGCCTTGTCTTGTTTTTGGAAACTCTCCATTTTGTTCCTCCTGCTGCCGGTGGCCGAAGCCCAGCCCCAGCCAAGTGACGGAAGGTCCTGCATGGTCTCCACTTGAGAGAGTTCTGGCCTGAACTGATCTTGTCGGAGCTAATTAGCAGCTGGCCTTGCAGGCCTGGCCTACAGCGGGCAGGAAAAGCGGTGCCTGGGGTGTGCCAGGAGCCCGGGGTCCCCGCCCCACGTCCCTGCCCCTGCCCCGCAGCCGTCTCAGGCAGAGGTCCTCCGAGGGAGGTGTGGGGTTTTCTTTGGCACTCAGTGAGCAAATGGCTCCCTCTCCCTTTTCTTCTGAGCCCTGTAAAAATAAAAAGTTAAAAGACCCTAAAGTTTGAACAGTAAAACCAAATACATGAAACCAAGCTGTTTCCATGTGGGGGCCACGGACTGTGAACACCCAAGTTTGAAACTTCCTCTCCTTGGAATTTATGGAAGCCTTGGAAACTTTTTCCTTTTCCCTTTAAACATCAGAATTGGCTCAGGGCATTCTTTAAAAGCATAACCCTGGTGCTTCTCACAGCTTGATTTAATACAGCTTGAATACAATAGTAACTTCTGAACCCGGCTCTCTTCAGAGAGAGCTGGAAAGTTGTTTCATGACACCAGTAAGTAGGTGTTTTTTTTTTTTTCTTTAGCCAAGAAGTATATTCTAAGATTTATTAGATTCTCCACTGCCCTCCCCCTAGTAACCCAGATTTTCACTCCAAGTGCAGGAAACTTGCTCAGATCAAGTTCTTTAACTAGGGGCTAGGAGATAGGGAGGACTGTCTTCTGGGGGAAAGTTAGCCCTGAAAGATTTGCCACTGCCCAGGGCCTAGCTGGTGCTATAGGCCAGTGGTTCACAAATGCTGGCTTCACAGGCCAGTGCAGGCTTGGGACCTGGGCTTTGGGGACATTAGCAGGAGGGTGAGTGTGTCTTGGGAGAGAAGGAGCAAGTGGGGGTAGGTACCTAGAAAGCTTGTGGGGAGGGGACTGTCAGCCTGTGCTCCTGGGAGATGGTGTTTGAAAAGCCGTTTGATGGGTGACCCTATAGCTCAGAGATTACAGTTCCTTATCTGTTGCCATCTTGGTTGGGTGAGGCTCACCCCCAGGGCTCTTAGGGAGCTCAGGAGCTTTTGTTGAGTAGTAGGTTGTGTCCTTTTTAAATTTTCCATCTGGATTTAGCAGAGGGCTGTGGTCAGTGACCTGCACATATGCTTTTTGGCTTTCACAGCATTAAAAAAATTTAAATAGTTGCCAAAATTTAAAAATTGAGATATCACATAAAAATCCAGATAGGATGAGATGGAAGATCTGGAAACACCAGGCCTAAGTTTTGGCGTGGCCACCATTTGTGGCACCCTTTAGAGCAGAGGTTCTCCACGGGGACTCAGGACATATGGTGATGTCTGGATGCATCCTTCTCTGTCATGACCAGGTGTGTGTGTGGGGGGGTTCCACTGGCGTTGAGTATCCTATATCCTATGATGCACAGGAACAACAAAGAATGATCTGACTCTAAGTGTCAGTAGTGCCAAAACTGAGAACCCTGCAGTAGGGAGTGCATGGGTACAGAGCCCTCCATGCCCACTTGCTAGACTTGAGAACATTCTAGAAGATTCTGAGTCCCATCCCTGGGATTGGTTACTAACTTCTTGGTTTATTCTTGCCTTTTGCTCCAAGTTGGGGCTGTGTGCTAAGTTGTCCTCCCTCCCCTGGGGGTCCTACCCAGACCCTGAACAAGCCCTGGACGAATGGATGCTTGGTGGTGGCAGCCGTGTGTGTTGCTTAAACACACCCCAGAACAGAGCTGTACTCACTTGCAGGTCCAGTCACATGAAGGCAATGTTCATTCCTCCCCTCCCCTTCCCAGACAACGGAGAAGATGCAAAGCTCTGGTGATGACAATTCCTGGCTTACGTATTGGTAACTCATGACTCATAAGGTTATCCATCCACAGCCCAATGGCTGAGCTTGGGTGGTGGTTTGTTCAAGACTAGAAGCGGTGCTTGTTGGTTGTATTTCTGGTTGTCCTTTGTGGAGAGAGCTGAGTTAGAAGGCAGGATTTGGGGTATAAGCCTCCCCAGGACATGCAAGACACACTGGACTGGCCCAGGACTGCTGCAGATTGGCATGTGACACCCTGCAGTGAGTGGCGGGGGCCCCACTGAGCCCCACCTTCAGAAGTGCCCAGTGTAGCTGGGAGGCCATCCTACCTGACTGACATGTACAAGGCAGAAGGAGATCTGTGGGAAAGGTGTAAAATATCACAGAGCGGGCAGGGTTGGTGGAAGGAGTAGGGGCTTCCGTAAAACCTGACCCTGCCGCCGCCAGTTCCGTGACCTTGGACAAGTTACTATACCTTCTGACGTCTTAGCCCTTGCCTGTTGATGGAGAAGTAGGAATGACTTCCCAAGGTCTTTGAGTGGCTGGGCAGAATGTGCTTGGTAAATAACTTATTTTCCCCAAAATGAGTTTTCATAAGTTATTCTTTTTTTAAAAAATCACTTTAGTGAGGTGTGATTGACTTGTAAAAAGGGATACTTGTTTAATGTGTACAGCTCAATAAGTTTGGGGATAAATGTACATCCAGGAAACCATGACCATTAAGGCCATAGATATATCCATCACCCTCCAAACCTTCCTCCTGCCCTTTCATTATTATAATATGTGTGTGTGCATGTGCGTATACATGAGGGGGAGAGATAGAGAGAGAGAGAGAGAGAGAGAGAGAGAACATTTAACATAAGATCCGTCCTCTTAGAAATGTTTAGTTACATAGTAGGTACTATTAGCTCTAGGTACTATGCCGTTCAGTACATCCCCACAACCTATTTATTTTGTATAATTGAAATGCTGAACCCCTTGACCTCGCTCCTTGTAATATTCCCCTCTTCCCATCCTCTGGCAACCACCATCCTTCTCTCTGTTTCTGTGAGTTTGACTATTTTAAATTCCACTTGTGAGATCATGCAGTATTTCTAAGTCACTCTTGATCAAGGCAGGTATGGCTAAGTCCCCATGGTCTTAAAGCTGATCTTGATCTGTGTGAGCATTCAGGGGGGCTGCGTGTAGGAGGTGGCGGCTTACTGACTTAGCAAGGTTTTGCCTATATCACTTTTGCTTTGCGCTGCTCACCTGGTGAGGATTTGTTTACTTGGCCCGTGTATTTTTCTTTCTTTCCACTCCTGTTTTACGGATAACCCTCATTGTTATAGCAAATAAACCTTGACAGTGCAGTGGCTCAACACATTGGAATTTTATTTGTCACTCATGTATCAGTCTAAAACATATGTCTTGGTTGGAAGGTGACTCTTGCCTTGCAGCAAGACCCAGGTTCCTTCCATGTTGGGGCTCATTCATCTGCCAGGGCCTCTTAGTTCTCTGCTTCCATCTGGCAGAAGGGGAATGAGAGACAGTGGAAGAACGTTCCCTCTTTTTTTTTTTTTAAAGCAGGATTTATTGAGGGGACAGAAAAGCTCCCACAGTGGGAGGGGACCCAAGGGGGTTGCCCACCCCCTCCTTAAGATCCCTGGCTGCCAGATGGTCACCACTTCTGCTCACATTCCATTGGTGAGAAGTCATCACATGGCTCCACCCTGATGCAGGGGGTGCTGGGAAATGTCGTTCCAGCTGGAGAGTTACCTTCCAGGGCCCACTTCACACCGTGGAAGAGGTACAGCATTGTTTGAGGCCAGGTAGCCATCTCTGCCTCAGCACCAGCTTGATCTGAGCCTCTGTTTCTGCCAGCTTCTGCTTCCCCAGCTGGGCGTACCTAGCCCCACACTCCAGAATCTTCTACCTCTTTTACCATGTGGAGTGACGTTGTCCCTGGGAGGCTGCTAGTGCTTTGGTGAGAGACTCACACCCAGGTTCTGATCGGGTGCACATGCTGTATGCATGTCTGTCTGCCGGGTCCTGAGAAACAGTGAGAACAGCGTGCCGTTCTCACGATTCTACACATGCTCAGAGGCCTCCTGCCTGCTGTGATTCTCCTGGGCAGCCTGGGAGCCGACCGGCCTGACTGCAGGACCACCGACTGTGTCTATGTCACTGCTTGGGTGATGTCTCATCTCGTCAGTGACTGCTGTCTCTGGCAATGCAAGTGTCACTGTGAGCCCCTGGAAAAGTCACTTTATATCCATGGGCTCATCTTTAAGAATAAATAAATAAATGTTCAAATAAAGCCATGACTGCATACTTGCAGGGGCTGTTAGAGGCTCTCACGAGGCCACTATTGTGCACGCATGTACTCCTGCAGTCTAACTTGCTGTATACGGATCTTCTTGGTCCCGTGGGCTATATCTTTCTTTGGCAGTCTCTCCAGGGGAGTTTTCTGTTTTTCTTTTTGATTTGAGAGTGGATCCTATCTCTAAAAGGGACCAACCTTATGGAGTGTTACCATGACACCCTGACAGGTTCCCCTGATGACCTGGCCACTCCTACCTTCTGCCATGGCTCACCCCTTCCCATGTATGCCAGAGCCAGCCCAAGCAGAGGAGAGGACCCTGTGCTTGGGTGGTGCCCCAGCACAGGCCATATCTGCATCTCTGGGAAGCCCTGCGTGCCTCTGGCATGACAGCAGGTACACGCAGGGAATGCAGTTTGTGTACCGACTGAGTGCAGAGCCGGCAAGCCAGAGGGCAGGAGCGCCCAAAAGCTGCAGCACCGTTTCCCAAAGGGTTCCCTGGCCGGAGAAGCCTGGGAAATGGGTGATAACATCTGTTTAATGAGTATTACTCTGTCCCTTTTGGCAGGGATTCCAATCTGGGGGGACCTAGGAATGTTTTATTTGACCCATTCCAGATTTCTGACTTCTTTTCCAAAATTGGAAAAACTGGTATTTGTGACCTCAACTGCTCAGCCTGGCA
The DNA here is from genome assembly GCA_963574415.1 of Tarsius wallacei. Taxonomy (NCBI): domain Eukaryota; kingdom Metazoa; phylum Chordata; class Mammalia; order Primates; family Tarsiidae; genus Tarsius; species Tarsius wallacei. The sequence goes on along the minus strand of CAUYQG010170965.1, from coordinate 14,322 downwards.
GGCTTCAGCTATAGCTGAGTGTGGCTGTGCCTTTGGCTGGGCCAGTGTCCACCAGAGCCCGTAGTGTCCATTCATTCTGCTTCTGTTTCTCTGCTGCTTTTTATCATTGCTCTTGCACATTTTTTCTTGCAGTGATATGTTTCTTTTAAATAAACATTTCTATTTCTCTCATAGGAAACAATTTGCTATCAAAGATGGAGGAGAAAAGATGAACCAAAGTGATTCTTTGTTTTAGAAAAATGAGCAAGAGCCTATTTCTTCATGTAGATGGGGAATGTTTCTATCTGTTTTCTGTGCAAATGTAAAACCTGGTGCACTTCACTTATTTACGTAGCTTAGCTTCCATGCGATTGAAGATTGTGACATCTCCTCTGTGCTAACGTATTGCTTCCCAGAGACAATATTTCCTAAATAAACTCCCCCACTGTACATTCTGGAAGAAATGAGACTGTGCAAAAATAAGATTGGAAAGCAATGGATACAACAACAGTTAAACAAGTTTCTTTATTGCAGGACTTCTCAGAGCCTTTATTGTTCTAATGTGCACTGTGAATCTTGAATATGGGGTGTTAGTATAACTCAGTGATCTTTCAATTTAGGAACCAGTTACCCAAGCTTCTCTGGCAGGGGACCCTTTGGAAAACAGTGCTGTAGGGTTTGAGCACTCTTGCCCTCTTGGGTGCCATCTCTTGGATTCACTGGTCACGTTGACTGCATTCCCCGCATGTACCTGCTGTTATGCCAGATGCATCGGGGCCTCCCAGAGATGCAGATTTGGCCTGTGCTGAGGCTTTGTCTTCTGCCAGCTCCTCACTGAGAGTCAACTCCACGTTGCTGTGTGGGACCCCTGCCACTGACTCAGAGGCACATGCCTGCTGTCTGTGGCGAGTGTGAGGCTCTGGGGACTTTCTGGGCATCCACAGAGCTGGTGATTTATTTTTCTGACCCAGAATGCTGTTGTCCCATTTTGCAGTGACCTCTGCAGCTGCAAGCCTCCCAGGGGAATGGGCTCTGGGAGGGTGGGACTGTGGGGGCTGGGGACGCATCCTGTATGCTATCAGCCTTAATTCAGGAAGGGCAGGGTAGTTCAGGAGGCAGAGAGCATGTCACTGATTGCTGAGAGCAAAGGCTTTTGTGTCTAGGACCTGAATGCTGCAAGGACTGGTTGTTGGGGGACGGGGAGGCGTGAGACTGCCGTGCTGATCCCTCTCAGCTGCGCACGCAGTCAGGTGTATTTCTTGCCCAGTGCTGCATTTGTCTGTCTGCCAAGCCATTGTAAGACCACTCCTGGACCAAATGCCAGCCTGGATCTGCTGAGCTCCCTGGGATGTTTCTGGGAAGGCCAGAGTGTGCTGCCTGCCCAAGGATGTCTCAGCTAATTAGCCCATTAGAGCCAATGGGCCTCAGATCAGGAATCTGGAGCTGTCTGCTAATTATGCCTTGAATGTGCTTTCAGTTAAGTGATTAGGGGCTCTCCAGGGCTGTCCTCCCTCCAGCAGTCCCCCAGGCCTTTGCCTAGAGACCAGCCAAGATGAGCTTTGTGGCTGTCCTGGGAGAGAGCTGCCCCCTCCTAGGACCCAGGGGAGTCTGAATCATGCAGTGCCCATTTCCAGGCAGAGGTCTTTGCAAAAATGTCACAATTTCACATCTTTCAGATGTCACTGTGTCTGTGCAGGGAGAGGGACATTGTCATTCGATGGTCATGCCATACCTTCACTCTGGAAGCAACCTCAGGGTGCTCCGGGGACCTAGCAGGGATTCTGGGTTCACAGGCTGCTGCCTTCGTCCTGGTGTGCATCCCACACACTGTCTGTGGTTCTGGTGGGAACACGCCCTTGACTTACTAGACACGTGTGCTGCTGCCCGTCTCGGGCCTGTCGCCAAGAGTACATCAGGGCAGCGAATGCATCACTGCTCCCCTTCAATGTGTGCTGCTGATGAGCCGGGCATCAGACTGAGGGACAAGCAGGCAGGAGGTGAAAGTCTGTGCTGATTAACCTGGCTGCAGCCCTTCTGTTGAGAGGTCAAGACTGTTTCCCGCTTTGAGTCTGGGCAGCCCCTGCAACTGCTTTTTAACCAGTCAAAGGCGGTGGAAGGGACACCTGGGAGAAGCCTGGCAGCTTTTGCTTTCGAGAGCCCTGAGCTGCCATGTGAGAAGTCCAGCTACCTTGTTGGAGAAACCACTTGGAGACATTGTGTGGAAAGAGGGAGGCGCTGACAGAAGGGCCAGGTGACAGGCCTTGCATTCCACTGAGCCCGGCCTTCCAGCTGTCCCTGCCAAGGCACCAGACCTGAGGGCAACCATTCTGGGTTTTCCAGCCCAGTCAAGCTCCCAAGGACTCCAGCCCAAGCGCTCTTCCACCTGCAACTCCCCAAGGCTCAGGTGTGACCAGCAGAGCTGCCTGCGCAGCCCCGTCAGTCGAGAGCATCACAAGAGCTCATAGGGTGGTGGCTTGAAGTCCTTCAAGTTTAGGGCAGATTGTTGCACAAAATTGTGTCAGGCTGGCATGGAAGAAAGATGCCACATCCCCTGCACACAGCAGAACATGGCTCATAAACATATAAAAGAGCAGGACGGAGCAATAAATGGTTCCACTTCAGGGACACAGTGCACAGGTATGACAGTGAATAGGGTCATGACTGTAGATGTGCCATGGTGCCTTCATGGATGTTGACAAGCATTCTAGGGTTCCACTCTTGATCCAACACAGAAGTTCATTGACAATCCCTCATTCAAAGCCAACCCTTTGATTTAAATGGGTTTCTCATTCAAAATAGGAACTGTTCACGTGTTGGTTCTCAGGAAGTTTTGTCCTGTGTCGAATGAGAGTGGGCTGTGTGGTTGGTGTAGCAGTTAACTGTCGCCGTATAATAAGCCACCCCAAGACTTAGTTACTCCTCCCACTTTGCAGGCTGGTGGGAGCTGTGTCCCTGACCTGGGCTGGGCTGAACTGGGTTGGGCTTGCTCATGCCTCTGGGGACAGGTTGGCCACAGCTGCCTGGTCTGGAGTAGGATTGTCTGGGACAAGTGGCCTCTCCTTCACGTGTTTCCCGTTCGTGTTGCAGGCAAGCCCAGGAGTTCCCACCATGGCAAGAAGGTCTAAGGAAGTGCCTCATATTTGCCACTGTCCCATGTGCCAGAACAAGTCATATGACTCGGCCCAGTCTCAATGGGAGGCCTCCCCTAGAGGCTGTGGATTCAGGGAAGTGTGAGCACGTTGGGCCCACTCATGCAATCTGGCTACTGCAGCTGGTGGGGGTGGGGCATGTCTTTTCCTTGCCCACAGGCCTTGGAGTTGGGCAGAATCCTACCTTTGCTACTTTCCAAATGTGTAATGTTGGGGCATGCTTTGGCCTGTGTCTTGGTTTTCTCATCTATAAAATGGATATGATAATAGAAGTAATGTTGCAAGGGTTTAAAAGAGGATGACTGTAAATGTGTGACAGTTTCTGGTGCAGGGTAAGCGTTCAGTACATGTTAGCAGGTACTAAAATATCAGCCAACTTACAAGTAATCCTAGGTCATAGGCACAAGGATAATTGGTAGCTACTAGGACTGTTTAGTTTCTTTTCTTTGACCTCCATGGATAAACAAGGAACAAAGACAAGGGTCTGTTCCATCTGGGGTGGCCCCTGCTGAGCCCTCCCTCTCTGACTGTGGACAGTGGGACCCACTTGATAGTCCCCCCATACTTATCCTGTGGCATCTGTGTGTGTCCCTGTGGGCCTGAGCTGTCATCCATACAAGTAGATGGTATCAAGGCCCAGGTGCCCAGATCCAGCTTCCTAGACGTGGGCCCAGGCTTACAGACTCCTGACTGGTGGGATCCACTGAGGAGCCCAGCAGTGGCATCTTCCCTAGCTGTCCTGAAGGGTCTGGGTGCTGCCACATTTGCGGGGGTGTTGTTCTGGAGAACACAGAGAGCTCTTTTAAAATTTCTTTTTCCTTAAAACGTGCTCTTTCATGGGATTTCATTCCAGTCCTTGGAGGTCACAGAGGAGGTAGGTGGGGAAACCTGTCATTAAATTCAGGTTTTGACCACACGGTACCTGCCACCACTCAGGCACCAAGGGGCCAAGTGGGGTAGCTGGAGTCCCTCATGGGCATTTGTACCAGATACGCGACTGGGGCAGGCACTGGGGACACTGATGTCTGGGTTCATCCATCTGCTCCAGAACTGAGCAGGGCCTTGGAGGGAGCAGAGGAGAAGGCGCCCAGCAGCTGAGCTCTGTCAGCTCATGGTGACATGAGCCCTGCTGGCCAAAGAATCTGGGCCTGAGTCTGAGATGAGGCTACTTTGGGGGCACATCCTGGGCCCTGGAAGAGTCCGAGCCCCTGGGCAGCAGGCCCAGTCGGGGACTTGGGGCTGGAATGCCGGGAACCGAAAGCTGGCCTGACTTCTGAGGCCTATGGAGCTGCCTCCAGAATCCTCCACCAGGCTGCACCCAGGCAAAGCCTTCCCTCTCCCTAGCCCTGCCCGCCCGACCCTCCAGGGCTCATGGTCCTCCTCTCTGGACCTCAGTCCCATGGGCCAGACGCTGTGGTCTGTGTGGAGTTTTTCCCTCCAATTAGAACTTGTAGTAACAGTGATAGCAGTGGGAACAACAGGGATAACAGCTCGTGTTTAACAAGAGACCCCCAGGGTCACAGACGTGCCGGACGCTTTCTGTTCATTATTTCATGGAGTCTTTGCTCTGTTTAATGAGTCCACTCTCCACGAGGCTGTTTCTGGCCACTTTTTGTGTCTGGCTATCAGATGCAGGACTTGCAGCCTGCTCGGTATGTTTCGTGAGATGGGTAGTATGTGCGTCTCCATGTTCCAGGCAAGAATCGAAGGCCTGGAAGGCCAGTTCACATTGGAGCTGGGATTTGAACTCTGGGGGCCGGGCTCTGCTGCCTCCAGGCCAGGTCTGTATCCCTTGGAGAGCTCCCCTGGTCTTTGGCACTCTGGAGGACAAGTTCCCATCCCTTTGTTCTTCTGCCATCAGAGCAAAAATTATAATCACTGGAAGGGGCCAGTGAGGGGGTCTGGTCAGCCAAGGTTGTGGCCCATTGACAAGTGACTGGGAGACTTGAAAGGGTTTCCCTGTATGAGAAAGTCTGGATCACTGAGTCCCAGAGGCTTCTCCTTGTCTGGGGTTATCTCCATCTCCCACATATCCCCAGCCAGGGGTTGGATAGCTCTGCCTGCTGTCTGTTCACCATTGCGTGCACCATTGCCAGGATCCAGGATATGGGAGGTGCTTGGCTAGAGGGCTAACAGGCCCTGTTATCTGTTCAGACTCAAGCCCACAGAGGCTTCCTGCTCCTATGGGCCATAGCTCTCCACAACCAACTTTTGGTGGGGAAGGGGGACACACCCACCTTCTGACCTGGTGGATGTAAAAGACATCTTCTGGGCCTTGAATTGGAGAGTTCAGCCTATCAAGACTGACTTCTTCACGAAACAGAAATCCTCTCCAATGCATCCTATACAGAAGGTCTCCCAGCTTCTGCTTGAACACCTCCTGTGACAGGAACTCACTCCCTTGAGTGGCCTCTTTCTTTGTTGGATGACTCCAGCTCCTAGGAGGATGGAGAGTCTGGGACCTCCCTGGCTTTAGTCCTGCTCTACCTTCAGAGGTACCCTCTACCGAGGGGGTCATTCTTGCCCTGTGCGAAGGCAGGAAGCTGGCTTTTTCCACCCTCTCTCAGGCCATCTGGAGTCCTCAGCTGTTCCTTGAGTCTCCACCCCTTCACCATCATGTCATCAGCTCTACTAGTCTGCTAACAGAGTACTTGATATATTAAAATAGGGCTTGGTACGTGCTGAGTATATGCATATCGGCTCTAATCATGAGTCATCTTTCTGGCCATCCCTAGACTAGGGCTTCTCAAACTTGAATGTGCATATGAATTGCATGGGGATCATACAAAAATGCAGATTCTGATTTAGTATCTCATGTGGGGCCTGAGTCTGCATTTCTGATGACTTCCCAGACTATGTCAAGACTGCTGGCCCTCAGTCCACACTTTAATTAGTAAGGCTAGTGTAGCTGTGTCTTTCTTTATGTATGAAACTTCGTTTTCCAGTTGGGATCTATCCTGTTTCAGTGGTAGTAGAACCGTTACCTCCCATGATATAGCTATATTACTTCTATTAACACAGCCTAACATCATATTACTTAGGGGGAAAAGTATTGTCTGGGATAGCAAGGTAATTTTTGTCCTCTGGCTTCTGAGTTTGACTTCCATAAAAATTGCAGTTTGCACATATCCTGATGGATCTGAAAGAATGTGAGGGTCTCTAGGAGAGACGCCTTCTTTCTGGACACCCCTCTGCTTCTAGACTGGGCATATTTTGTGTGACTGAGCCCAGAGCCGAATCAGTAAATGGTGTTGTGAGCGTCCTTAGAGCAAATTTCCTCAGAGCAGGGGGCTGATTCAGGCAGGTGGGGAATGAAGCAGGCCTGGTGTGGGTGATGAGCTGGCCCCTGGGGCTGCTGGGAGTCCCTGATGTCCAGGTGACATTAGTGTATGAGAAGAAACACCCATACCCTTTCGAGCTTTGTGTACAGCTCAGTGCACTCAGCTCACGTATCTAACAGAGGAACCACATTTCTTCAAGATTCAGATGCTGATTTGAAGCTAATTTACAGAGCTGGAACTGGGACCGCAGTTTTTAGTGACAGATCAGATACCCCAACAAGCAGACAGCAGTCATTATCAGCGTGTCATCGCACTGCCAGTTAAACTCATCCCAGAGCCGTGGTGTTAGTGTTGTAGCTCCAGCCCGTTGTTCCATTGTGGTATCTGACCCCACCAGGCTGAGCTCTGTCTGGACTGAAATGGAGTGGCAGTTTGGCATGGTGGTTAGAGCACAGCCTTATGAGGTGGCCTGGGCTGGAATCCCAGGGCTAACACTTCTTGGCCACTGGATCAAGGTTCATAACTGCTCTCTGCCTCAGTTTTCTCATCTGTAGAATGGGGAGGTAAGATGTCTACCCACAGTCATACTTAGCAAGTTAGTGAACATGGCCCACAGGCTGGGCAGCATACCATTTGGTCCCTTCCTGTTTCACCGTGATCTCACTGTGCCTAGAAGAAACCTAGTGTCTTTCCAGACCCTGGTGTCACAGGATCCTGGTTGTCAGACAGGGGACTCTTGATGAACCTTGGACCTGGCTACTTCTCCTGCGGTGACCCAGATTCACACCCCTGCCCCTTAGACAACTTCCCCTTATTACAGACAGTTTTGGACATGTACAGAAGTAGGGAGAATGTGGGAGTGCGTGTCCTCGCACCAGCCGCCCGTTGCATTGCAAGGCAACGTCCGTGTCTTCTTTTTCAAGTATCAGCCTTTGCCGAAGCCTTTCTGAGCCCACGCCTTCCTCATGGGTTTTGTTTGCTTTTGCTTTTCTATGGCCCAGCATGACCGAGGTGCAGCCCACGGCAGTCAGCCTGGTCGGGGGCACCATTAAGACACGGCTGTGCCTTGCCAGTTCTGACCTGTAATTAGTGGAGCCGCCTCCAGGGTTGACTCTTCGGAGGTGGTGGCTCAAGTCTGGGTAGTTCACGCTCCTCTGTAGCGGCTTCAGGCAGACGGCTTCTGTTGGAGCTTTTCATTGGGCGCTCTTTCAACCTTGGCATTGCAGGTGACCTCTCCTGCCAGCCCTGCCGCCCGGGTTTTGGAAGAGGCTACCTTTTCTAGGACTCTTGGGCCCAGCTTCATCTGCCCACATTGATCCTTTTGTGCTTGCACAGATAGTCCAAGAACATGCCTGTACCACATGTAAACTGGCGAGTGCCTGGTGAAGGGGAGAAGATACTGACTGATGTTCATACCCCCCTCCTGTATGGTGTAGCCAAGAAATGCTGGTGATGTTTAGGGACAGCCGTCCTTCTTTTTAAATTTTTATTTTTATTTTTTGTAGAGATGAGGTCTCATTATGTTACCTAGGCTGGTCTCGAACTCCTGGGCCCAAGCAGTCCTCCCGCCTCAGCCTCCCAAAGTGCTGGGATTTATAGGTGTGAGCCACCATGCCTGACCAGCCATCCTTCTTCCTCTTGGGGTGGTCATCCTTTTATATTACAAGTATATCTTGATATACTTTATGGTAACACTTATTTGTATTTATTTAACAAGCACTTACATAGTGCTTCCAATAAGCCAGGCACTGTTCTAAGTGCTTTGCAGGTGTTGCCTAATTTAATCATCCCACAACTTCAGAAAGTATATATTACTATTCCCCCATGACACAGAGGAGGAAACTGAGGCACAGAGGAGTTTAAGCATTTGCCCAGCATCACACAGATGGTACACGTCAGAGCCGGGACCCATACCCAGGCAGTGTGGGGCAGCGTCTGGGCCCATATCGCTTGGCAGTGCTGTCAGCTCCTTTCCTCCCATTACGAGCACATGGCCACTAGGATGCAGCCTGTTTTAAAATAAGCCTGCTGAGTATTCTTTCTTGAGGTGCTGATGGTCAGGCTGAGGCTGCCAGGGTTCTCCCTGGGGGTTCCACGCAGGGACACATGTGCTGCCTCTCAGTCTGAGCTGGACTACTCTCCTGGTCTGAGGCCTTTGCGGCTCCCCTGGTGGGTGTTGGGAGAGCCGGTGCTGGGCTGATGTGGGGTCTGCTTGAGGGAAGCGTTCGCATCCCACCCATTCTTTCCTTCTCCTGAGCCAGACAGTCAAGTGGGTGATGGACCTACTGGGCAGCCTGAAGCCAGCAGAGGAGGGAGGAGGTCATGGCTAGAGACCGTGGAATCATGGTTTATTGTGGCAGGGAGGCCTTTGGAGACTTTCTCCTGCCCTGCTCTCTCCTTTTATACAAACGGGGAAACGGAGGCAGAACACTCAGCTCCCAGGCAAGCATTTTTTCCCCACCATAACCATTTGTTCCCCAGTGGGCAGGACTGAGAAGATAGGGTAAGACTTCAGAGGGTTTTGAGTTGGTTGGAATAGGGAGCCATGGAGGGCTGCAGAGCAAGTGTCCTGTGAGACTAAAGGAAGAGTGTGCCATCTGTGCTGGGGTGTGAGCCAGGGAACTGGAATGGCGAAGCGCTTTCCAGGTGGCTGACCTCAGGCTGTGGTCCTGACTGAACCAAGAAATCAGGTGGGGAGGCAGTCCTGGTGTGGGTGCGAGAGCTGTGTGGGAGGGGCCTGGCAACCCAGGCGGGTGCTGCTGCCTGCAACCTGGACTTTGTGGGGGGTGACAGCCATGGTCTCAGGTTCGAGAGGCCTTTTGCACCTGCCCAATTTGCATTCTGGGCAGTGACTTGGCTGCCACCGAGGACAGAACTGGCTGAGGCGCAGGGAGACGCCGGCCTGTGTTTTGAGCGGGGGCCAGGGCTGGATACTGGAACAGGCAGCCGGCTCGAGTCCAGTCCACGCTGGCCTCAGATCAATGAAAGCTGTCCCGGGGCCAGCGCGCTGCCGCCACCGCAGCCTGGGGGATGCTCAGCTGGGCGGGGCCTCCTGAGGCCGCTGTCCCCAAGTTGCTGGCTCTGAGGACATTATCAGCATGTCCTGGCCCCACCAGGGTTGTGTCCTACCCCTGCTCCGGGCCCGCCACCTATGATTCAGTCCCTCTTGTCCCTGCTTGGCGTCTCAGTTGGGATGGTTTCATCAACAGAGAAAATCCAGAGCCTGCAGAGAGGAAAAGAAGGGTTGGGGGCTTCCTTTTGTGCCCACCCTCTCATGTGCTCCAGGCACTGTGCCAGCTCTGTGGGGTCCCGGGAATGAGGGAGACATGTCCAGACCCTGTGCCCAACTGGTTCAGCTGGGTGGGAGTCTGGCAGGGTACACGTTGACTTATACAGAATGCCAAGGGCTACAATGGGGGACACAGTTGGGAACCATACTGAGCCTGGCTCCCAGGGTGGCTTTTTTGAGGGGCACATTAAAGCTGAGGCTGAATAAGGAGGCAGCTAGAAGACGGAGTGGGGCATGCATCCTGCGCAGAGGGCAGTGATGGGGGGCTGATGGAAGGCCTTGGCCTTGTGGGAAGGGGAGAACAGAGGTGGGTGGGAGATGACCATGGCTGGCTGTAGGGAGGGTGCCCAGGCCCCTTTACCCAGGGCTGTTCTCGTCTTTCCTGTTGTCCCAGCCTGTGGATGGAAGTGCTCCCTTTCTCTCTCAGAAGTGTCCCAGTTTGGGAAGTAAAATTACATGGATGCTGAGATCTAAGTCTGTATCTTTGTCTTACAGATGAGGAAACCAAGGCTTGCGGAGACTTAAGCTTGTTGTGTGGGCCTTGGAATGAGGGTGGAACAGAGTGGCGACGGGAGCTGAGCCCATTCGCTGTGAGAGCCAGGCTTTTCCAGCATCCCTACCTCCATGGTGAAGGTAGAGCCTGAGTAGTCTCTGGGCATGGGCTCTGCCTAGCACCACGTCTGGTGGGCAGGGGGGAGGAGGAGAGGGTGAGCAAGACTTACTCGATGGCCCATGATGGAGAGTAAGCTCAAATTGACTTAAGTAGAAAGGGAAGCTTTAGTGGTGCATGTCATTGAAAAGACCACGAGCTTCAGGCATGGCTTGATTCAGACTCAAATGATGCCATCAGCAGCGTTTTCTCTTGCTTTGCCTCCTGCCTCTGTTTTTCACTGTTGGAATTTTTCTTAGTTATCATCTCCCTGTATGGAGGTAAAATGTTCTCAGTGGTGTCAGGGCCCCACCCTCATGGCTCACTGATGCCACCAGTGAGAGCAGGTATCCTGGGACTGTACTTCTTTGGCCTGGCTTGGATTGCCTGTCCAGCCCAGAGCGATTCCTGTGACTGGGGCAGTGCAGAGTTCTCACTGGTCAGGCCTGGGTCCTCTGCCCTCCTCGTGGTTAGGAGAGAAATCAGCCGTGTCCACACCACATGGATGAGAGGACTAAGGAGAGAGAGCAGGGTTTCCAGATAAAATTCCAGACACCCAGTTAGATTTGAATTTTAGATGAATGACTCTTAATTTTCTGGGTTATAAGTCTCCCCCCAAATACTGCATGGGACATACTTATACTAATCAATTATTTGTTATTTGTCTGAGGATCACATTTAACTGAATGACACATGTTTTTATTGGTGAAGTCTGGAAAGCTACCAAAGAAAATTGAAGGGTGCTGAGGGCTGGGACTTCCATGTCACAGATGCCCACTGCAGGAGCAAGAGAGGGCCAGAAAGGTTCTCTCCAGCCTTGGGTTCCCCTGAAACTATAGTCTGTGAAGTCAGCCCTAAACTCTGTGGACAGTAGTGAGAGAAATTCCTGGGGAATGAGGCACTCAGAAGAGGCTTCTTGTCCTTGAATTAGGCCCCAAAAGATGGGGAGAGGAATTCTTGAAGTGGAGGTGGGAGAAAATGTCCATTCTCATCTTTTCGCATATCAGGCCTAAGCCCTGGCTTTAGGGTCCCTGGCCCCACACCCAGCTGGGCTGCCCAGAGTGATCTTTGCCTTCCTGGGCTGGACCAATGTCCCATCTGATTTGTCTGAGACTAACCAGCTTGCTATTCATCAACCTGTTTGCTCTGTGTGAATTCACCAAATGGGCCAAATCCCTCCAGCTACTCAGGTGGGTCAGTGGAGAGCCAACCTGGGTCATCCTGAGGCAAGAATCATGTGCAAGTGATTCATCAAGGATATTCTCCCAGCGCAGACCAGTGAAGGAGCAGGACAGACCAGGAGCATAAGCCAAGCAGAAGTGCTGTTTCAGGCAAAGTTTTGGCTTCAACCTGACCCTGCGGGGAGCCCTGGGGTATAAATTATGCCTCTGAGTTTGTCCTGGACTAGCAGTGTGGGCTTTCATTCTTCTGCCCCAGGCTCAGGGCCACCTGCGGTGGGGCCACTGCCTTCTCTGAACCTGCAGACACAGCCCCAGGGCAGGCCTCTGAAGAAGCCTTGGCCGTGTAGCTGCTGGGAGGGAGAGCACACGGAGAGGGGATGCACAGCTGAGGGGAGAATCTGCAAGTGTGCGGTGTCTCCGGGGAGGCGGGCCACAATCAGAAGGTCAGAGGAGGTGGGACGGCCCACGTTCTCTGAGCTCCTTGTGGGGGTCCTGATGCAAATGTTCCCCAAAGCCTTGAGAAGTCCACAGATGACATGGACTGCGCCGCCTGGATCACAGAAACCCACGCATACAAACATGGGCTGAGGGTGGACTTGCTGACTCAGAGGCACATGCGCCCAACTGTCGAGTCTGGGGGGGCTCCAGTTCTGCCTTTCTACTCCCCAAGGGACTGGTCTTCAGCTGGTTCTTTTGCTGCCTGCTTTGGGTCTTCTGGATTCTGATCATGGTTCTGTCACTCCTTGGCTTTGTGACCCTGGACAAGTCCTGTTGCTTTTTGAGGCCTCAGTTTCCCCATCTGGACTCTGAGAGGTTCTTAAACTGAAGTTCGCAAAAAGACTTGTATTGGGGAGGTTCATGAACCCCTTGAAGTTCAATGTGCAATTGTCTTTGTGTGACATTTTTCTGTGGGGACATCCTTCTCATGGTTCAGAACTTCTGCACCAGGGCGCTGGCCTGGCCTGATGCCGGAGGTCTCGGTAGATGTGTGGGCCATGCAGAGGCCTTTCTTTTCCATGCCTAGGAGTCCCAGGGATGCGTCCAGAGAGCCCTGGCCTTCCTCTCAGGAGCGCTTGGTCACTTCCCACTGTGCCACTCTGTGGCCTCCCCATCAGCTCTGTCTCCCCATCTGTAAAAGGGGGAGTGGGAGCTCACTTGTGGGCCTCCTAGGGCCGTGGGATGAGGTACAGGGGCGAGGGCTGGAGGCACCACTGAGAAGACCTTCCTACCCCAGGCCAGGAGCAGCTCAGACCTTCATGCTGACCACACAGCTTCTCGCAGACCTCCATGGGCCTACTGGGCCCACCTGTGCAGCCTGGGCCCCTGACATGGGCACCGACCAGGCCTGCAGGGGCAGCAGCCACCTTCCCTATTCCCACAACTTCCTTTTGGAGATCTCTGGTTGTTTGAGAACAGAAACAGTAGAAATTTGGTGTGTGCTGCTTGGGGTGGGGAGGAGGGAGCTGTTCAAGAGCCATGAGAATCCGTCAGGTTTCTGGCTGTGGCCTCTTGTGGCTGTGTGCCCCGTGTGGCTGTGGGAGGGAGTGATGGGGTCTGAGTGCACCAGAGTCTGTGGCCTCCACCCTCCCTGCTGGCTAGGATCAGGAGATCGCCCACTTCATTGGAAAGTTGCGAGACACGCCACCGTCAGGGCCAAGACCCTTCTAGCAGACTTCTGTAGCCCTTCTGGAACCAACCTGGGTGCCCATTTCTGTTTGTATTAGTGTGTTTTGCTGTCATTTCTGACATAGAAGTAATCGTGCATGTTCATAGCAGACAATTAGATGACCTGGAGCCAGCACGGGCACCACCCCTGGGAGCATTTTGGTGCCTGTCTCTGTAGACGAGTGCTTCTGACGGAAATACAGGCAGATCATTTTAGTGATGTCATCACATTCTTTCTGCTTTTGGCGACTGCTTTTTTCTTTCAAGCAAATGCAGGGGATGTTTTTCTGAGTCGGTACATATAGAGCCGTGTCTGGTAGTTTGACACATGCTCGTAGGGTGCCTCCTTTGTCAGGCATTGATATGTGGTATGTCAGATGATAGTAAGTGCCCCAGAAGAAAATAAGTCAGGGAAGAGGGAGAGGGGGTGTGGGGGAGGGAGCTGAAATTTTAAATAGGTTTGGGAGGGCCTCATGCAGGGCAGGTGCCAAGGTGACGGTGAGCCAAGACCTGGAAGAGGCGGACGGGGGAGGGACTATCCAGAGAAAGAGCCTTCTAGGCAGAGGGAGCAGCATGTGCAAAGGACCTGAGGTGGGAATGTGCCAGACATATTGGAAAAGCAGCAAAGGAGGCTGGTGGGTGGTAGTCAAGTGAGTGATTGGAAGTGACAGGTGGGGTCGGGGAGGGGCAGGGCAGCCAGATGGGGTGGGGCTTTGTTGGGCACTGGAGAATGGGTGGGGGGGTAGGGACAAGGGCAGAGGATAGAAAGCGATTGCCGACCTTCTTGCGGTATGCATGGTAGATGCAGAGGAGGTAGGAAAGGTTGGTTTCAGGGCAGGCTTTGCAAGAGGGCTGGCAGCGTACACAGACGCCTCCCATGTGTCTTCCTGAGCCCTGGGTAGGAGGGATCTGTCCTGTGAATGTGGGAAGACATCAGGAAGGACAGGCTCGGGTGCCAGGAGTCGGCTTTGGATCTGTGCCATCTGAGGTGCCTCCCAGTGCCTTGGTGGTGTCTAGTGGGCAGTAGAACCACACAATTTCAATGCAACCACCACTTTTAACGGTTTTTTTTCCAAAGCATTACATGTTTTTGGTTTAAAAGAGAGAGGGAGGAGAGGAGAGGAGAGAA
>CAUYQG010170963.1:0-34382 GCA_963574415.1 Tarsius wallacei | reverse complement strand
AAAAAAAAAAAAAAAAAAATCAAAAAGTTAGCTGGACTTGGTGGCATGTGCCTGTACTAGCTACTAGGGAGGCTGAGGTGGAAGGAGGTCAAGGCTGCCATGAGCTGTGATCATCATGATATGACACTGCACTCCAGCCTGGGTAACAGAGTGAGACCCCGACTCAAGAAGAAAAGCCTGTAACAGTGAAGTTCAAAGCAGAAATGTGGGGCCAGGACCAGGCCAAAGTCCTAAAGGTTTGCCTATTTCCTGAAGTTTTGGGGCTGCCAGGTGTAAGATGCGCAAAGAGGTCGCCCCAGCACAGCCTCAAGGCTGGCAGGCAGCTCAGGAACACTCAGGCTGCAGAGAGTTCCCACAGAGGAGAAGGATGCTGTGTGGATTCCAGCAGAGGAGAGAAGCTGAGGGTGGGTAGATGACATATCCCTTTCTTTCAGGTCAAGGACAGACTGTGCTTGGCCAATAAATGAATGAAAGGACGTATGAGTTTATTTCCCCACCCCCTTCCTAATGACATGTGCCCAGGGGTGTAACATTTGGGTAACATTAGCCTTTGAGTATAATGCAATTAGGAGCCTACGTTTGGTGGGGACAAGGAAATACAATCAAAGCATGATTTTTCAAAGTCTTTCGAACTTCCCCTCATCCTTTCTCTCCATGTTTCTTGCCTTTTAAAATAAATTGTGCTCCTTTAGAAGATGTAATCATATGTTATGCTCTAAACTAACTTAAAATAACAAGAGGAAAGGGCTACTGGGACCGTTCCTACTTTGTAGGAAACCCCCTGTGTGGGCACAAAGATCAGTGCCAAAAAGCCCAAAGGGGTCCCATGCTTCCTGTTCAGACAAGAGCGTGAGGAAAAAAACTTCAGCATGTGGGGAAAGAAAGACCAGAACATTAATTAGAGGGAACTGGTGAGAAAATTAGAACAAATTGACATCAGTAAAAGAACGTGGAGGGGAGGAACAAAGTCACCTTTGAGAAGGGGGAGTAAAAGGTACATCTAGAATATCATGCTTTGGGGCCCATAAAAATCACTGGCTTTAAGACTAATAATTACAGCATACGCTTCTCTCACCAAGCGTCAAACACATTAACTATGCTCTCCGTGGGAAAACTTGGACCAAGTCCTCGGAATTTCTCCTCTGCCCAGGGTAGATAATAACTGGCCTTTTCCCGTTGGGCTGCAATAAAGCACACCATACTTCAAGAGGAGATTTATTAAAACAGAAAGTTGCCAGCTATTTATTCATAGGCAAAATGCCTATGCCTACCTTTAAAACTGTTTGCACCAGCTATAGAGAATATAACTGTCATCATTTTTCAGGTGCGCAGTCATGAGAAATTAGCTTGTCTGGCATTTGCTCTCAGACACCAGTCTCAGAGAGCTGGTGAAGAACAGCTCTGTGAGATGTGACCAGAGGTGGCCCGCAGAAGAAAAATGGCCAGACTTGGGCGATGCTCTTCTCCCCAGCCAGGAAGCACACAGCCCAAGTTCCTGGCAGCACTGAGGGAGGTGAGAGAACAACACTCTGCACATTCTTCTCATGAATTCAGATGTGCCATGGCCACACATGGAAGTACAGTTCATCTCAACCTGTAGCCACCACTTCATTACTACATGCTGTTATTTTATTTTATTTTATTTTTAGATTAGAAAATATACTTTATTTAGAAAGTAAATTGGAGAAAGAGAAGAGAGAGAGGGAGAGAGAGAGAGAAAGAGAGAGAGAGAGAGAGAGAGAGAGAGAGAGAGGAGGGGAGGGGGCCAAAGCTTAGGAAACATGGTGGTGGCCATAGCTCAAAGAACACCTGGCCACACCAGAGCCTAGTAAGGCAGTGGCCCACATGCTGATATTTTGAAGAGAAAAAGTCACACAGGGAAACTTTATTTTTCAGTGAAAAAAATGACTTGGTCACACTTTGGAAAGCATTTTTCCAGTGATTTTTAAGCTTTTTGGAGTCAGACTCCATAGACAAGTTATACAAAAATATATGATATATATTCAGACACACAAGATGTTAATACAATTTCAGGGGTATAGATGACCAGAAGCTTCCTGTGGGTCTTCAGGAGATTCTGTAAACCATAGGGAAAGACTCTCTGACATAACCCAACTTCATTGTACAGGTGAAGAAACTAAGGCAGCAAGGTACCAGAGGTGCTGGCCCCAGAACTGGGATTAGAGGCTTGAGGAAATGGGGGAGGGTAACTGAAAATGGCTGATAGAAATGGAATTGGCCATGTGTTCTGTTTGTATAATAAAAATACGACAAACATTGGCCAGGGGCAATGGCTCACGCCTATAATCCCAGCACCCTGGGAGGCCAAGGTGGAAGAATTGCTTGAGACCAAAAGTTTGAGACCAGCCTGGGCAACATAGTGAAACCCCATCTCTACAAAAAATCAAAAAATTCGTTTGACGTGGTGGCACACATTTGTAGCCCCAGCTACTTGGGAGGCTGAGGTGGAGGATCGCTTGATCCCAGGAGGTTGAGGCTGCGGTGAGCTGTGATTTTGCCACTGTACTCCAGCCCCAGCGACAGAGCAAGACCCCAACTCGAAAACAATAAAATAAACAATTAAGCCACTGTAACCCACTCACATCCTATCATGACACTTATGTCACCATTTAAAATCAGAGAGAAAACTCACACATACCAAAGCAAGAGCTTTGAGGAGTCTGACTCATCACTTCTGCCAGTGTGATGACACTGAAAGGTAGACACATGAGGGGACCCCCCCAGTCAGCCCGAGGATGGGGAGGCTACATGTGGACAATGACAAGTTGTGAGGCCTGATAAGACAGGAGACTGCTTAAGACCTTGGATGACAAGAAGACTCTGGAAAGCATTTTCCTAGTGATTTTTAAGCTTTTGGGGGTCATAAACTCCATAGACAAGTTGTAAAAAATATATTCAGGCACAAAAAGTGTTGATACATTTCTAGGGATACGGGTGCTAGAAATCTTCATCCCTCAGGAGATTCTATGAACCATGGGGAAAGAATCCCTGACATAACCCAACTTCTTCATTGCACTGGTGAAACTAAGGCAGAGAGGTGCTATAGGTGCTGGCCCCAGTTCCCTTGGATGACAACCATACTTTAAATACTTATTAGTAAATAACACTTATAATAATCTTAATTATGGATTATCTATCTAAGTAGGGACTATGCTGAGCACTAGGTTATTATAAACGTAAATGAAGACAGTCTCCACCATCAAAAGAGTTTATGGTCTAGTGGGAGAGACAGACATGTCCCCAAATCATGGCAATGTCACATGAGAAAGTGATGGCAAGCCTGGGAGGGCCCAGAGGAAGAGTGGCAGAACCCCTGACCTGGAGCTGGAGAATGGAGATTCTAATTAGATGACATTGAACAAAATTAACCAGTGAGAAGTAAGGTACAAAAGGGGAAACTGAGGAAGAGAAAACAGGTATTTAGCCCAGACTGCTACAAAGCAAAACAGTTTGTTCAAGAGAATGACTGCTTGAACATGGCTGGACGGTCAGCAGGTGTGCAGTGTGAGGTCAGGCACATGGAGAGACACAGGGAAGGTAGCCACGGGAAGGCACTAAGTGGGCCCATGCTGTGGCATTTCAGCTCCATGTCTCACAGGCAGTGACACAGGACTCTGCAGGGATTTTAAGCAGGGAAAGAGCCTAAGGAGACAGGGTTTGATCAAGTCGCTGAGGGCATGGTCAGCCGAGGCAGATGAGTAGGAATGGACGGTGGGTGGAGAGGAAACCAGTTTAGGGGCCTGAGCAAGAGTGGATATGTCTGGACAGGAACAGTGGGAGGGTGAGAAGGGATGGACTCAACAGGCATTCAGGGCAGGAAATGATGGAAGGTGGGGACTCCCAGGTTTCTAGCTTGGTCAGTTAGTGAGGTCTGAGGATGGGAGGTGACTCCCAGAAAGATGGGACACTGGAAAAACACAGGTCACGACCACTGTCCTGAAATGGACCTTCTCCCCAAACCCCTCAATGTTGTCCCTGACTCTCTGAAAGTCGATCTGGGGTCAAAAGAAGCCTCACCCTCCAGCCTTCACGCACTGGCCTAGAACAGGATTTCACAGCTCCCCCACTCACCCTTCCCTGTGGGCCAGGTCAGTCTCCTGGGAAGCCTTCCCCACCTTCCTAAATCCCACTGTGAACGCTCTGTACTCACCTATATTGTAACACTTGTTGCTGGAATGAGTTTTTATATTTTAAAAATTGAGATAAGGTCTCACCATGTTGCCCAGGCTGGTCTCAAACTCCTGGGCTCAAGCAACCCTCCCACCTCAGCCTCCCAAAGTACTGAGATTGCAGGTGTGAGCCATCATACCCGGCCTGGAATGATTTTGATGGCGGTGGTATCTAGTACTTCACTTGGCTCTTTGTAAACTCTACTTATAACAGCCACTGTCACTAATTTTTTCATACAGTCAGTATAGTATCTGTTTAAATATTCCCAACATATAATGATTCTTTTGCAATTCCACCCCCTCACTAAACCTCCTTGATGTCAGGACCTGGGAAGGACTTACCTCTATGTCCCCAGCACCTAAGACCTCACAAATGATGAACTAACATTGACTCTGGGGGCTGCAAAGAACATAGGAGAAACACATATCACTCAGATTCCCAATGCCCCCGCCATCTGGCTTGGTCACAAACATTCTAGAATCCTGCTTTCTGTGAATAGGCCCAACCCCTCAAATGCACAGCTCTACTTTGCCATGTTCCTTTGGCTACAAATGCCAAGAAGACATGAAAATTATATCCAGATTCATAATTGCTAAGACTCCAAAGAATCCAAGATGTCCCTCAGGAGTTGATGATAAATGAACAGTGGAACATCCATCCCATGGAGAATTTATTATTCAGTGATAAAAAGATATAAGCTATCAAGCCATGGAAAGACATGGAGAAACCCTAAAAGTGTATGAGGGGGGACCCAAAAAATTGGAGTTATCATTTTGCAGGTGGGCCCCTTGTGGTACAGGCTTCTCCACTAGGTAAGTGTTCTAGGAACCCAACAACATCAGCGTACCAGCTAGCATTGTTGTGAGAGACTGTGTTTGGCTTCAGTTAATTTTTTTTTTTTTTTTTGAGATTCTTTCAATGCATTTGCTCATTCCATGATGGGTGATTTACACAAACAACCTGCCCACACCGTGCTGAGTGTTCAGCAGTTTTTGACCAAAAATGGCATGACCCCCATGCCCCACCCTTTCACCTGATCTCACCCCAAGTGACTTTTTTGTATCCCCAGATGAAAGCAATTTTCTAAGTGAAACGTTTTGCCAGTGTGGAAGAGGTGAAACAAAAAACAGCAGAAGCACTACAAGACAGGAAAATTGATGAGTTCAAAAACTACGCTGTGGAAAAAGCATCTTGATAGGTGTATTGCATCAAACGGAGAGTACTTTGAAGGTGACTGAAGTTTAAACATGGGAGAATAAATATACAATTTTTGATAAGTAAGTTCTGCTTTTTGGGGGAGGCATCCCCCCCTTGTGTATTGATAAGTGAAAGAAGCTAGTCTGAACAAGGCTACATCCAACAAATACATAGTCAACTCTGCGCCACTCTGTAAGCAGCATAACTGTGGAGATGATAAAAAGACCAGTGGTTGCCTGGGGTCTGGAGGAGGGAGGAAAGGATGAGCAGGTGGAGCACAGGGCGTGGTAAAGGCTGTGAAACTGTTATTCTGTATGACACTGTAATGGTAGACACGTTTGCTATACATTTGTCAAAACCCACAGAAGGTACAATATGAAGAGTAAGCCCCAATGTCAACTATGGACTTTAGTTAATCATAATGTCTCAGTATTGACTCATTGATCATAATCAATGTACCACACTCTTCAAGATATTAACCATAGGGGAAACTGAGAAAGGTGGAGGGGGTATATAGGGACTCTTTGTACTTTTTGCTCTTTTTTTTCTATAAAACTTATACTGCTCCCCCCACCCCGAAATAAAGTCTATTGAAAAACCAGATCCAAAAGCCAATGTGTAGGAAGGGAGAGGCAGAAGCCTGAGCTTAGGGAAGGCATGGCTCATATAACCTTTTCTGCACATATGGCTGCAGGTCTGGGACTTGGCATTTTCTGCCACCAACCACTGCTCACCTGTCCACGTGCACTTTTGTGACCTCTGCAAACCAGGGCCAGCTTTCATCCACAGGGGCTTCCCCCCATCCCCTGGCAGTGTCTGGCTAGTATACACTGACAGGCAGGAGAATGTGTCTAAGCTAAGGATCCCTGGGGGCCCATGAGTGAGTTCCAGGCACATCTACACAATGAGAAAGGTGCATGTAGCTTTTAGGACCCTGGACATTCCAGATGCTTCTTTGCTGCCCTCAGCAGACAGTCCAAATCCTTCCCTCTTTTCTTCCTTCAAACAATCACTGACCACTTGTTTTGTGACAAGAACTATGCCAGACAGGAGATGAAAAAAGAGGCACGGGGCATAACAAGTTTCACAAAGCTCACAAGTGGCAGAGAAGATGACTTGTCAGCAAAGAGGATGGCCCAGTGCTACAGGTGCTGGAACCCAGGGAGGTGCCAGGTGAAGGACCCCTACCCCCACTCCCTGCATGTAGGAAGCAAACAGCCTCCAAGGAGCTGCTGACCTAGAGGCTGCACAAGACTTTTTTTTTTTTTTTTGAGACCAAGTCTCACTCTGTCATTCAGGCTGGAGTGCAGTGGCACAATCACAGCCCACCACAGTCTCAACCTTCTGCACTCAGGTGAGCCTTCTGCCTCAGCTTCCCAAGTAGCTGGGACTACAGACATGTGCCTTCATACCTGGCTAATTTTTTGATTTTTTTTTTTTTTTTAGAGATGAGGTCTTGTTATGTTGCCCAGCCTGGGCTCAAGCAAACCCCTCACCTCCCAAAGTGCTGGGATTACAAGCGTGAGCCACCATGCCCAGTGCAAAAGGCTTTAAATCATGCAGTGATGTGTACAGTTGCTGAATCAAAGGACGTGGGTTAGTTTCGGGGTCCCAGCGAGGAACATGCCCACCGGCTCCGTGTTTACATTTCCAGAACTTTCCCTCCTCAGAGGCAAAAAGGCCCAAGTCGGCCAACGAAGGCCCCCTAATCAACCGCAATTCAGTTTCAAGCATGCCATTTTCCTTCTCTGGTTCAAAAGATATTAGAGAGAGACAGGCCCTCAGAGATCTCCCTCTGCAGAGAAATTAAACCATTCACCCATCCCATGAAGGCCCCCTGCACAGGTGCCAAGAGGGGCCAGCACCTTGATGCTGTCCCTCTAAAAAGGGTACTGACCCGCATAATAAGCTCATTAGCATCTCAAAGCAGTAAAAAACCGTCCCAGAGGCAACCAGTGGTGTGAAAACCAGGCGGTGAGGGGCTTACATACCCTCCTGCGTCTCTGTCTACACTGTCAGCTGTCTGAGTCCTGAAAGCGGCTTGGCTCACTGCCCTCCTCCCTTCTCCTTCTCATTCTTTCTATATTTCCTTCTTCTTTTGTTCTCTTCTCCCATCATGAGGGATCTGGAAAACCTGAACATATTTACCCTATTCATGAACTTTTCTAATTCCCTTTCTTAATTTCAAAATTAAGTTGAAACATTGGAACAATTCTCAAGATTACGTGCACTTCTCTTTCTAGTTCTCTTTTAAAAACAGTAAAGCACATACACTGCTGAGTTGGTCATGCTTGCGTGAGGGGTGTCCTTCTCCTGAGGTGGCCATGGCACAATAGCTGTCACTGACCCACAGCTGGCCCTCCTCACCCTCTCCACCACCCCACCCCCCCACTGGCAGGGCACAAAGGAAGGGAGCCTTCCTAACAGACAAATCCATTCTTTCTCATTCTTCTGGAAGCATCCAGGGTCCCTGGTGGCATCCACAGACCATCTTCAGCTGGCTGTGAGGCCTAACTCGACTTCACTCTCCTGGGAGAAAATTTAGGAGAACAAAACCACCCCAGCACAAGGTCAGGAACCACAACCACATACCACCCCACAAGCCCTGAGGACATACATCAAAACTACTTGATCCTCTTACAGAAGCACCGAATGCAGCCAGAACTGGCCTAGTCTTGGCCTTTGCTGAGCAAATCACTGCCCAGCCTCAGTTAACAAAAGTTGCTACCCTTGACCCCTGATATTCTCTCCTGCCTGCCCTTGGGAGCATTTTCTTCACTTCAACTGTGCCCCCTACTGGCAAAGTCCTCACCCTGCACAGGGTGCCTGTTCCTGTTCTGCACCACTGCACCACAGCCTTAGACAGCACCACCATCTGGGTTCTTAAGTCCATATCTGCATTTCAGAAGAGATTCCTCTCTGCACCTCAGTTTTATGACCAGAAAAACAGGATTAAAAATACACATTCCAGGCTGGGCACTGTGGCTCATGCCTGTAATCCAAGCACTTTGGGAGACTGAGGTGGGAGGATTGCGGGAGTACAGGAATAAGACCAGCCCAGGCAGCATAGTGAGACCTCATCTCTACAAAAAAATTTAAAAATTAGCTGGTCATGGTGGTGCGCACCTATAGTCCCAGCTACTTGAGAGGCTGAGGTGGGAAGATGGCTTAAGCCAGGAGTTTGAGGCTGTGGTGAGCCATGATCGTGCCACTGCACTCCAGCCTGGGCGACAGAGTGAGACCCCAACTCAAAAAAAAAAAAAAAAAATACACATCCTGACATTTTGAAGCCATGGGCTGATGAAACAATCATGGTGGATCACCTGGGCACAAGTTAGGTACTCAGAAGACTACTTTTCCTTCTCTCTCCTGCCCCCAAGTCTTCGATGACATACCTAAGACCCTCCATACAGTAAACAGTCAGGCTTTTCCTGGGCACTGCACTCAGGGCTGGCGAGATACCTCTTATCTTCTGTTGGGTCCTCCTAAGCAGGTAGTGAGAAGGTCTCCTGAGTTCAGAAAGCCCCGGCTAGGCCCTGGGCACGTCTCTCCAAGGCACAATCACTCCCTCAAAGGGAAGGCATCTTCCTTCCTGGGGTCAATGGCTCTTGACAGGGAAAATGTTCACCCTCCCTGCCCTAAACACTTTGAGAAGAAGAAATGAATGTCTAACCCTGGAGAGAAAATAAGGATCATTAACTGGGGTCAAAAAGGGAACAACCCAGCATTAATCATGTCACAGCACAGAGACAGCAAAGTGAAGCAGTTCACCTGCCCCACCCCAGGGGGCCAGGGCTCTTCCTTTAAGTATTTTTCAAGATGGAGACTGCCATTAATCTATGGCAAGTACCATATAAAGCAAACAAAACTGCATCAGAGAAAAGATTGGGTTTTTAAAACAATGGTTTTGATGAGAGTTTATTCACTAACCAGTGGAGGAGGGAAGAACCACGGTGAAAGATCCTATCACAGCATTTTTATAAGCACAGCCCACCTTACATAGTGGTTTTGTGTCATAACACATTCTCACCTGGACTAAAGTTTTGCATACATTAAAGAACAAGCTGTCTCTACTTCCCTTCTTGCATCCCAATGTTTTTCCTCTGTATTTATTTCTAGGCTGTGTGGGTCTTGCGGCAAGAAAGGCTAAGCCAAAGAGTAGTTGCAACAAGTTGCCACAGTGAAAACAAAAAATTGCAAAATACTGAGCGTCACATCATCCCTTCCCCTCTGGGGTAACCACTAGGTGGGTCCCACATATTTGAGAAGATCATTGGGAAACAAGGTAGATGTGGCTTCACATTTCTGGCAGGTTTCGATTACAGAAGACAGGAATGGAAAACTCAGGGTTAGAAGCCTCAGGGGAATAAGCATTTCTGAACCTAATAATTAATCACTATGTATTGCCTGATTATCACTTGGCTCACTGTCAGTTTCCAGGGAATAACGGGGTTACACAAGGGCTCACACAGAGAAGGGGACAGGGGGAAGGGGAGAAGAGCACCGCAACAGGCTCAGGAGCCCAGGGCCTTACCACGCCTCAGGTATTGACTACCTGTGTGCTCTTAGGCAAGACCCATAATATTTCTGGGCCCCATTTCTTTCAGCTGCAAAAGAAAGAGTTGGCACATTACACTGTTAGAATGATTGACAATAAAAAGACTGGTCAGACCAGGCTAGCAAGAACCTAAAGCAATTGGGGCCCAACGCCCTACTGGTGGGATTGAGGTGGTGCAACGACTCTGGAAAGCAGTTTGATGCTTTCTCTTCTCTTCCCTTCTCTTCCCTTCCCTTCCCTTCCCTTCCTTCTTTCTTGAGTCAGAGGTCTCACTCTGTTGCCCAGGCTGGGGTACAGTGGCGCAATCATGGCTTACTACAGCCTCAACTTCCTGGGGTTAGGCCATCCTCCCACCTTGGCTTCCCTAGTAGCTAGGACTACAGGCATGCACCACCACACTCAGTTGACTTTTTTGCTTTTGGTGGATACCAGGTCTCACTATGTTGTCCAGGCTGGTCTCAAACACCTGAGCTCAAGTAATCCTCCTGCCTCAGCCTTTTAAAGTGCTGGGATTACAGGCGTGAGTCACTGTGCCCGGCCCTGACAGTTTCTTACCAATCGAAACATACATCAATCATTTGACCCAGTAATTCCACTTCTAGGGCTTTTCACAAGGAAAATGAAAATATACACATGTAAAAATATGTCACCAAGATTCATAGAGCTTTTATTTATAATGATTAAAAAAAAAAAAGAAAAGAAACTACTGGAAACAGCCCAAATGTCCATCAGTTGGTGAATGGAATAAATAAACTGCAGTGCATTCATACAAGGGAACACAAATCAGCAACACAATCTTTCGATACATGCAACATTGAAAGATGAATTTCAACTACATTACGTTAAGTGAAAGAAGCCAGACACAAGAGAGTACATACAATAAACTGCATTCATATGAAGTTTTAGAAAAGGCAAATCTGATCTACAGTGACAGAAAACACATCAGTGCTTGCTTGAATTGGGTGTGGCAGGGATTGACGGGGAAGAGGCACCAAGAAAGTTTTAGGAAAACATTTTCTTCTCTTGCTTGTGAAGGTGCATATAGTTGTCAAAAGTCATCAAACTATGCATTTAAAATATGTGCATTTTCAGCAAAGAAATCACAGAGTATATAGACAACCTACACAACAGGAGAAAATGTTCACAAACTATACATTCAGCAAAGGGCTAATATCCAGAATCTACCAAAAAAACTCAAACAAATCAATGAGAAATAAAAAACCATCCTATTAAAAAGTGGGCAGACAACATGAACAGACGTTCCTCAAAAGAAGATATACTGATGGCTAAAAGACATTTGAAAAAATGCTTATCCTCACTATTCATCAGGGAAATGCAAATTAAAACCACAATGAGATACCACCTTACCCCAGTCAGAATGGCCGTTATTAAAAAGTCAAAAAACAATAGATGTTGGCACAGATGCAGTGAAAAGGGAATGCTTATACACTGTTGGTAGGAGTACAAATTAGTACAACCTCTGCGGAAATCGGTATGGTGGTTTCTCAAAGAACTAGAAGTAAATCTACCATTAGACCCAGCAATCCTACTATGAGGTATCTACCCAAAGGAAAGGAAATTATATTAAAAAAGACATCTGCACTCGTATGTCTATTGCAGCACAACTCACAACTGCAAAAACATGGAAACAACCTAAGCATCCATCAATTGATAGGTGGATAAAGAAAATATATGTGGTGTGGGTGTGTGTGTATGGAATATTCCCATGGAATACTGCTCAGCTATAAAAAGGAATGAAATAATGTCTTCTGCAGCAACTAGGATGCCATTATCCTAAGTGGAGTAACTCAGGAATGGAAAACCAAATACCACATGTTCTCACTTCTAAGTGGGAGCTAAGCTGTGGGTCAGCAAAGGCATACAGATGGTATAATGGACACTGGAGACTCAGAAGAGGGGAGATTGGGAGGGGATGAGGGGTACAATGTGCACTGTTCAGGTGATGGGTACACTAAAAGCCCAGACTTCACTACTGAACAACTCATCCTAGTAACCAAAACCCACTTGTACCCCTAAAGCCATTGAAGCTTGAAAAAATACATAAAAAATAAAATCTGTGTATTTTATTACTTGTAATTTATTTTTCAAGAAAGTTGGTTATGAAAAGGAAGGTTGATCCTAGGAGGTCTGTAGTTCAGTATAGTTCTAACTCTGTGTAGATTCATCTGCCTTAAGTCACTTGTATCCATTCTAGATAACACCATACAAAATAAGATGTTATGAAAACTTACAAAGGGATCACTATAAAAATATCCTATGAATATAAAGCAACACAAAAACTATTACCCATCATGAAAGCATTCAGAGAAAGTATAGATAATGTGAGCTGGTGACACAGAGGCTGAACTTCAAGTGTAGACCCTACGTGTGTGACTGGGAAAGAGGGGCCAGCCAGGGCTAAAGCAGTGGGTGTAGACAGAACTACCCAGGGGAGCCAGCGCTGCAGTCAGCAGCCTTAACAATGGTCACCCGGAAAATGGGTAATGGAGGTGTGTAACACCAGGTACACAAAGATAACCAAAACACGGTGCCCGTGAGGAACTTCGAGTCTAACAGGAAAGACGGACCCCCAGGTAGATGTGTGCAATAGATGTGTGCAATATAACACAGGACCTGATAAAACAGAGGACAACCTTAGTCATCTAAGCAACTCTGGGAAAATGGGCCAGTCATTCATGTGGATCCAGGCAGGTGAAGCATTCCAGGCTGAGGGAGCACATACAGTAGACACCAAGGATTGAGATGGCCTGACATTGTTGGGACCCTTTGTGGAACTGTGATGGGCGGTGCCATTTCTTTTCTCCACATTAGACACAGGTTAACTCTGGAATTGTTAATACCCATGCTCGTGGTAGGTTGGCAAGGCGATGCTTTTCTGATATTTATGTAACCAACACAGTGTGGCCCATTATACATCATGCTCTGTGCTGAGGTTTCAGGTCCACCTGGCACATGGTGTCTTGCCATGGTGATGCCATTTGTCACCACAAGGAAGCACTCTGGAGGCATTCTCCTCACCTGCCTACAGGCCCACTTCTGACTCTGACTTCCTTTCCCCTACTTGGTGTGTGCCAGGAGGACCAGGTCCACACTGTGGTCTACCCACATCACCCAAGTCAGTTCAAAAAAGACACCACTGGGGCAGCTCCCAGGGGCCAGGGGAAGCCTCTGGGCTTTCAAGGAATGGTGAGGAGCAAGGGCTGGGAGTTGCTGAAAGAGGCTCCCCATAGGCTTTGGCTCATGAATGGGCATGTACTCACAGGCACGCGCTCTCTCTCTCCCTCTCCCTCCCTCCTTTTCTGAGTGTCTTCACCATCAACTCACGCAAATCAAAGCCAAGTGAGGCCTTGAAAGAAAGAGTCACAACCACAACCGCTGACAGGAGAAGGCAAGCAACCGGGCACAGTCTTCTAACACCACAGTGTAGTCACCAAATCACCATGCATCAAGACAGGCCCGGTAGAATTACTGCAGACAGGGAATGTGAATTAACTGCTGGCTGGTATAAGAGCCAGGGCACATGGAGGGGAAGGGGGACTTTAAAGACACTTGCAAGAGATGGAGTTCCCATTGGCTGGTAAGGGTCTACCATTCACCCACCCCCAGAGGCCCAAGCAGCAGCCCCGATTCCCTCCCAAGGGCAGATGGATTAAGGAGTAGATAGAAATGAGGGATAATGGGAGGATGCTAGCTCGACCACACCCTGTGTGAGCCATGATCTTGGGGGCTCCTTGGCTGCAGAACTGTGAGGGTGGGGAAAACAGCCACAGCCCAGGAGGGGAAGCTGGCAGGGACAGCACCCCGTGCTGCCCCGGCGCGTTCTCCCTTCGATTTTCCCTTCCTCCACGCAGACCAGAGCCACAGGCATGGAAAACGTCCTCAGTAATCTTTGTGGTCCGACAGCAGGGCCCCAGCCTTCACCACACCCCCCGGGGGGCTGGAGTTTTTCCTGTGTCTACACATGGCTTCAGGAAGAGACATGAACACCCATCATTATACCACTCTCAGAGGTTCCCTCAAACATCAGTTGCAGAGAAAGGTGCCATTAGAACCAAACCGAACACCCAGACTGCTATGTTGAATTGAGAAAGAGAAGAGAAGGGACATATTAGTCAAGCAGAGACTTCTGCTAACCTTTTTTTCCCCCATTATTTCAATAGTTTTGGAGGGTACAACTGGTTTTTCATTACATAGCTGCATTGTATAGTGGTGAAGAAGTCTGTGTTTTAAGAGCACCCCCACCCCCACCCCACCCACTGCCACCTGTGCACAATGTACCTGATAGGTGATTTTTTTGTGGCTCCACTTCTTCCTCCCATCCTCTTTGGAGTCTCCAGTGTCCACTATATCATTTCTATGCCTTTGCAGACCATGACAGGAGGCAGAGTTGTGTTTCTTCCTAGTCTAAAAATGATGCGGAGGCCTGTTTCTGGTATTCTCCTGGAGACCTAAGACGACTGGATCTTTAGCCTTATTTCACATTATTACCGTATTTAGAGGACATTTAAGCAAAGTCAGGTAATTCAGAAAAGCACCTTTAGCATCTCCATACATCAAATACGAATTTCATGGGTGATTCTTCCCCAGCCAGTCTGGCATGTGGCATGCGAGGGACACAGAAAGAGATCCAGGCATATCTGTTACAAAGCAAATCCTCAAAATCCTACACACTTTCTGCAACAAATACTAAAGGAACTGATTTTAAGAAATGAGCAACAAAACAGAATCTATGAGAGGCATGGGTTGCCCACAGAAAGGGGCTCTCTCAGCTAAGAATTATCCTCAGTTTAGATTAACTTTTAAATGGTCTAGCATAAATCGTTGCTCCCCTTCCACTTGAATGTTCACAGGAATCACCTGGAAGCTTAGCAAGCGCACATTTAGAGTCAGAGATCTGGAGTGGGGCCCAAGTATCTGTATCTATCAAACTTACATCCCCATGGCTGGTGGATGGTCCCAAAACAACACTGGATACTTGAAAAACCACTGACCTTGGGGCATGAAGTTAACACCTGCAGTGCTTGAGGGGTGGCATTTTAATGTGAAAGAGTCCCTGCTAGGGGACTCCTACTACAAGTGCTTTTTTTTTTTTTTTTTTGGAGTTAGGGTCTCACTCTGTTGCCCAGGCTGGAGTGCAGTAGCAAGATCATGGCTCATCACCTTGGCCTCCTGGGCTCAGGCAATCCTTCCACCTCTGCCACCCAAGTAGCTGAGACTGCAGGCATGCCACCAAGTCTGGCTATTTTTGTTTGTTTGTTTTTGTAGAGACAAGGTCTTGCTACATTGCTTAGGCTGGTCTCAAACTCCTGGGCTCAAGCAATCCTCCTGCCTTGGCCTCCCAAAGTGCTGGGATTACAGGCATGAGGCACCATGCCTGGCAGAGTGCTTCTAATCCTGCTCCAGAGGGCTCATTAACCAGCACCAGAGAGGGCAAGATACTTCTCCAGTAGTGAAATGTATAGTATTCAAGCTATGTCACTGACCAGAAAGATTGTGCAGGCACCTCCACCCTTTAACTACAATTAATCTCCAAACCAGTTCCTCATCTGAAAAATGGGGGTAACATAAAACCTGCTCTGCTCATATGAAAATACTAGAAATGTATCATACTAGCATTAATTAGGACTCTTTTCACCTGGGAATAAAACAAACCTAGCCAGTGGAGAGTAAACTTCCCTGACACATATACATCCTTTCCACTCAACCAAAAGACTAAGTAATCTACAGCAACACACAAAAAGATGTCGGGCTAGCAAGAGCAAAGAGTAGGTGTGATTTTTTTTTTTTTTAATTCAAGGGGTACATGTGGTTTGTTACACAGTGTAATGCAGTAACCCCAAATCTGAGCAGGCGTGCACACGATGTTCATCTATTCCAAAGAAATAACCCAGAGGTCCAGCATGGAAAGACATTTATCAGAACTTGTGGGGGGGACACCAATGGTGGCTGGTCAGTGAAGAATCCACACCTCAGGACAGTACAGCCGAACTTTTATCATCAAACAAGTTAATTATTCAAATTGCCATATGGTGTTTACAATTACATTGATGAAGAGTGATAACTACATTATCTTCAACTTTGACCACTTGCACCCCAGATTCATTACTGGAAATATGCAAATCCTTTAGTTGGATCACCTGCATCCCATGACTCATTACCTGGAATATGCATATCCTTCAGAGCCCAGTCTAGGCCAGAGGCCAGCTAGTTACAGGGAGAAAGAGTCTATGTCTGGACAATACCTCACACATAGGTCTGTAGCGTGATGGTGAGGTTAGGCCTCTACTAACCCCGTCACCTAGGCAGGGAGCGTGGTGCCCAATGGCAGTTTTTCAATCCTTACCTTCCTCTATCCCCCGCTTCAGGAGCCGCCAGTGTCTGTTGTTCTCCTCCAATGCCTGTGTGTATTCAGTGCTTAGCTCCCACTTATAAGAAAGAACCTGTGGTATTCAGTGTTCTGTTTTGGTGATAATTTGCTTAGGATGATGGTATACAGTTGCATCCATGTTGATGCAAAGGATACGATGTTCTTTTTTATGGCTGTGTAATATTCCATAGTATGTATGTGTGTGTATACACACACACACACACACACACACCAGGGGGTGCCAAAAAATGTACACACATTTTAAGAGTTTTTTTTTTTTAAATGTGTTACTTTTAGTTCCTCATAATCAGAAGCATCTGGACACGGATGGTAACCACTTTGAGCACCTCTTGTAATTGCAGAAGTCAAACGTGACTTGTATTCATCTTTTGTTATCAGTATATATTATTATAATTTTAATCGTTTTTCCTTTCTTAAATGTGTATACATATTTTTGGCACCCTCTATATGTATCACATTTTCTTTATCCAGTCCACTACTGATGGGCACTTAGGTTAATTCCATGTTTTTGCTAGAGTGGGTAGTGCTGTGATAAACATGTGAGTGCAGGTGTCTTTTAGGTAGAGAAATCTCGCCACTACCTCTCTTTTTCCTTCTCAGTCTGAAGCCATTGGTTGGCTGTGCTGATAGAAGCATCTGACTGAGTCCTACTGTCCATCTGTCAAAGTTGACCAAGATTGCTCCTGCCTCTCCATCAGCCACACTGCCCTGCTTGTGTGGCCTGGACTTGGGACATACCATAAGCCATGGGTCATTTCCAGATTATGCTATAAAGCATAATCTCTCGAGTGACTAGCCTTCAAACACCGGAGGATCAAACCAATCCACCCCCACTCACAAGGCACAGTCCTCCTAGCTACTCTGGAGCCAGGGTGGGGAGCCTTGGGGCTGCATTTGAAGGGAGGCTCTTTCTCTTTTCCTGATGTTCCGAGCCCACACATCTGCTTCTGGGGCATGCGTGGGCCTGTTTGGCTCAAAGAAGATTCCATCATGGCCCTTGGCTACCATTTTTAACCGCAGGTGAGTCATGCAGGTGAGTCATACATTGTAAACCTGGCAGGTATTCTACAACCCTCTGTGTATTTTTTTAAGTGCTGATCTTGGAATAAAGCCAATTCCATTCAGGTCAACAAATATTTATTGGAATCTATGAAGTGTGAAAGATAAAAAAGAAATAGGTTTGCTCGTAGGAAGTTTGCAAACTAGTGTGAAAGCAATTACACAAAGTATAAAACAGGACAAACTGAAAGTCTTAGGTGGCAATAGAAGGTCTACAGCAGGGGTCCCCAGGCCATGGACAGGTACCAAACTGTGGCCTGTTAGGGACGGGCCGCACAGCAGAAGGTGAATAGTGGGTGAGCAGAGCTCTACCTCCTGCCAAAACAGCAGCAGCATTAGATTCCTATAGGAGCGTGAACCCTATTGTGAACTGCGCATGCAGAGATCTAGGTTGCGTGCTCCTTATGAGAATCTAATGCCTGATGACCTTTCACCCCCACCATACCCACCCCCCTTCCACGGAAAAATTATCTTCCACGAAACCAGTCCCTGATGCCAAAAAGGTTGGGGACTGCTGGTCTACAGAGTGCATCAGATGTTCAGGATAAAACACCATGACCAGCCTTCTTGCCTCTCCCTCCTACACCCCCAGTCTCATCTGTCAAGAATTCCACATCCCAACCTTTCTCACCACTGCCCTGCTACAGCCCTGGTCTAAGCAATCACTCCTCACCGGAGTCATGCAGTGGCCTCCTCCCTGTCACCCTGCTTCTCTCCTGTTCCCCAAATGTTTCACACCCTCACATCTTCAGGCCCTCTGGGTGAGACTTCCCTGGCTACCCTGCTAAAAACTCCAGACCTTCACCTGATACACACTCTCCTCCAGCATCACCTGCCTGCTTTCCCCTCATCGGAGTCACGATCACACTGTATTTTACTTGTCTTATGTACGGTCTCCCCCACTGCAGTGTAAGCTCCAAAGAGCAGGGGGTTTTGTCTGCTTGTGTGTTGCTATGTCCTCAGACCCTTCAACAGCAACTGACACATAATGGCTATGGAATAAACTCTGGCAGAGTGGATGAAAGATTCAGTACCCTCCCTCCTGCCCTCTTCCTCATATCTTATGAATAGTCTGTTTGAAGTCTCTTTCCACCCCCCTCTTTTTTTCTGAGAGCTAGGAATAACTTTCAGGATCTTTAAGACAGAGAAAGTGTCAGAAAAACCCACTTTCTCCCCAATTCCTTAAAACTCCAACCCATATTCTGGCATAGGATAGTAACAAGCTCACTATTTGGAATTAAGGAAACAGGAATCAATTTGTTCTCACTTTCAACTAGATTAACTGCAGAAGTCACAGTTTCAGAAAAACTGCCTCTGATCCAGTAGTGTAAGGACCCTTTCTTTAACGGGTGGGAGGCAGAGGAATGCCTTTTAAAATGTCAGCCACCAGAGAAGATGCAGACTGAGAGGCTCCCCATTTACTAAAATAAAATAATAAAATAAAATAAAATGTCAGCCACCAAGAAAAAGACCCCTGTCTTAGGTTAAACGCAATTTTTATATAAACCACCAATTTCCAACATTAATTTTAATGTCTGACTTGGGAAGTGATAATAAAAGTCAAATTTTTGTCATTTGCACTTTACTTCTAGGTGAGTTGCCACTTCAAAATATCAAAAGAGAAAAATGTTTGCTTGGTATCTGTCCATGGTACACATGGAACCCAAATGCCCTTGCTTTCAGAACCATGTAAGCAAGCTTTCTGCTGCTGCCAACTTGGGTAGGGGGAGGGTGACAAATAAAGATCAAAGAAGGGAAGGGGCAAATACTGTCTTGCAAAATAGCAGAGTCTTCTGCCTCTTCCTTAGCCACCTTTGCAACAACTTAGGGGGAATTCTACAATCTCACTAGAAAGACTTTATACTAACACGCCCTTCCTTTTCATCATCCTCTTCCAAACCCTGCCGTCCTCACTAGAAGAGCTTGGTCCAAAGACCTTTCAGGAGTTGACTCCAGCTGACTGCAGTAATTCCGGGGGCAATTGACTAAGAAAAGCGAGGCAGAGCAAACACAGAAAGCAACAAAGACTTTCAACCGCTCCCCTCCTCCCTTCAGCCCCTGTCGCTTACCTCCTTCAATGAAAGAAAAAAGCTGAGGGAAATCAAGGTTTATTTCCAACAGCAGCTGGAGAATACCTTAAAAGCTTTAAAAAACAAGTTATGTTCTTCAAACGCAAAAAGACTACCAATATGCCTGACCTGGCCCACAGTGCAGCATAAGAAAACTTTGGTTGGAAATGACTTGAGTTTCTGGTGAAGTAAGAATGCTTTCCTAATGCCGTGAAGGAGGAAGGGCTCATGTCAGGAGAGAGAGACTGCTGAAATCCCCACTCGGAGAAACAGCAGAGTGGATAAGAGGAGGCCATTCATGGTGTGATGATGAGCCCTAATTGAGAACACTGCTAATGTCTGCTATGCACCTGCAATGCCAATAACTCATTAATATTGAGGTTGGTCTGTTCCACAGGATCAGGCTGCCGCAAAGATATAAATGAAGGACCAAATGCTGTTTGCCTGCATGGTATACAATGTGTTTTGCACACAGCAGGGAACAAGATGACTGAAGTTACTTTCCTACTTTTTTAGAGCCTTACAGAAACTGCAAACCTCCATAATACACTTAAAAAACTGTAGCTACGTGGAAGGTCTTTGCATCACTAAAATATTTGTCAGTATCAATAATGCCCTTGAAGCCACAGGCAAGAGCCTCGTGCTACATTCCTAGGCTAGAAGGATGGAAATTGGGTTACCATTCCCTCCTCATGGACAGTTTGGCTACTCTCAATTTTCCACTATGGAAACCTGGTGGACATTGGACAATGGGCATCTCCCTGTATATGTGAAAATACTTCTGTATGGAATTCAATCAAATGCTGGCCATGGTTCCAATGTGCCTGTTGCACTGGTGCTGCAACACAGCAAATCAAAAGCAGCACAGGAGGAGAGGTGTGGGGTGGGCAGGGTGGGGACACCGACAGCAGCCCTGAGGAAGGGGAGGCACCTGGCTATCAGACCTCATAACTGGCTGAGACTAGGGATACATAAACCCTATTCCTCTGAGCCATCGAGGTGCCACTGCATGGATGCAAGCCAGTTTGCAGAAAGTACATTTGCCCAAACCTGATTTACAGAATTTACTTGTTTCTCTTCACAATTTATAAAGTTTTAGCAACTGAATTGAATGTGATGGGGTTTTGTTTGTTTTTTGAGTTGAGGTCTCACACTGTCACCCAGGATGGAGTACAGTGGCATGATCACAATGATGATCACAGCTCATGGCAGCCTCGACCTCCTAGGCTCAGGTGAGCCTTTCACCTCAACCTCCCGAGTAGCTGGGACTACAGGCATGCAACACCACACCTAGCTAATTTTTAAAGTTTTTTATAGAGACAAGGTTTCGCTATGTTGCCAGACTAGTCTCAAACTCCTGGGCTCAAGCGATCCTCCCACCTCAGCCTCCCGAAGTGCTGGCATTACAGGCATGAGCCACTGCACCTAGCCAGATGTGATAGTTTTAACGGCTAGTTCTACCTAGATTTGAATGGCCAGTGTTTAGGAATGGCTCATTTGTTTCTGATCCCGCACCCTGCAGCAACCACTGAAGAAGAGCTGTGGGAGGAATAGGTTGCAGAAAGAGGGGACTCTTTGCTGAAGGGAAAAACAGGGTGCAGCACCAGTGCCAGCCTACCTGGGCAACAGAGTGGAGGGGAAGGCAGAGTGAGAGGTGCCAGTCCATTTTACATGTTTATGCAGACCCCCCCGACATAAGCTTAAATACAGAAATCTATCTCATAGATTCATTTGATATAGTAAAAAAAGAAGTTCTTAAGAATATGTCTAGCAATAATGAATATTCATATTCACCAACTATACTCCAAAAAGTATGCATTCCTAAAATGACCTTTTATGACCTCTGACCAACAGAGCACTCTTTAAAATGCTACTATTAGGCCACATGCAAGTCAACTAAAACTGGTGGCAGAAATTCTCAAAAGCTGTAGATTCTGCCAGTACCAACATAAATGGCTATACACTTAATCAATATTGAGGAAGCAAGTAAATCGGGACAACTGATCACTGGACAAAAGGATCGGTGCTCCATTCCATCACAGATGATGACACAGGAAGGGGGACACTATGAGTAGGTTCAGTGTTCTTTGTTTAACAAACAACAAAAGGCACAGGAAAGGAAATGGACAGAACAAATTCAGAAAGATCACCACCAAAACCACAGCTTCTTTAAGGGATAATCTTTTGTCTCCTTGAACATTATTTTTTGAACACAGCTCATCCTTGTCTCTGTAAAACAGAAATGAAATTTGAGCAACTGAACACAATGAAGACACCAGGAATGGCCACCTAAAAGGGGACACGCAAGCCGTGAAGAAATAAGAGAATCTGGTGGCTTGCTGTCTGAACTTGGTTGACTATGTGAAGTTGGTAAGAGCCCATTGAATCTGGCCTTTATGCATGTCGTATAAGCTGTATTTAGAATCCTCTCTGATATTTCTACTGAGAGAGAAGGAAGGAAGGAACTGGTCAGGCAGACAGTTAGGGTAGGTTCCCAGTAAGATTTCCTCAAACCAAGAATAGTCTTAACACCTGAAGAACCAAGCTGCAAGATAAAATCTACAGACTGGAGTGAGAACTTCCATCCCCTTTTTGACATGCTCTCTCCTGATTGGCCCTCATCCTATCCTCTCCGGATTGGTCCTTTACACTACCATGCCTCCTCTTGGTTGATGCATTTTCAAGCCTATCCACCAACTAATCAACATGAACATCCTCATTTTGAGCCCATAAAAACCCCTGGATTCAGCCTCATAGGCGGCAACCCACTTTCGGGTCCCCCTTGCTGCCGAGAGCTTTCCTGTTGTTGAATAAACTCCAGATTACTTGCTCTTCAGTGCCTGTGCTCATTATTCTTCTTGGTTGTGAGACAAGAACTCAGAACTCGCCAAACTGAAAGAGCTGTAACACACCAAGACAAGAACCCAGCACTCACCGAACTGAAAGAGCTGGAACATTACTTTGGAGAGGGGAAACAAAAACAGCAAAATATTTTCAATAGTTTAAAGGTGGGGGGGAAGAGGCATAACAAGAGTTAAGAGTGGGAGATTATCAAGAGTAATTCAGCCAGGACTAATGGATAATGACAAGGAGAAGATAAATGTAACGGAATGCACACCAAGTAGTTTTAAGTAGAGAAGTGAGACTCAATCCAGTGTATGTTTTAGAACAATCACTCTGGCTACATTCAATGTGGCGGCCATTTGGAGGGATCCAAATATTTGTTGATAAATATTTGTTGTGTGGACAGAAGGAGACTTGCTTAAGAAGATGCTACATTAATAAAAAAAAAAGTTGTTATAATGGACTGAACAAAGGTATTTTGATATCATCATCACGAGTAACTGGTAGATCAAGAAATGGAACATTTAAAAAACGTTAACTCTTTCATGAACACACCCACATTACAGGCAACCAATTACTGTTCATCTTCCAGAACCCTCTACTCAAAGGACCCCGCCCCCACAACCAGGCATCACCCCCCAAATAGAACCTTGCATATTAAGATGTCATGCTCTGTCTCCTGGGATCTCCCATCTCCCTTTCCAGAGTTCTGTTCTTCTGTCTGTCAGAATTCTGCCCATGTGTCAAGATGCATGAAGAAAGTGTGTTGGGTCAGAGTATCTCTGCCATGCTTTTAGCGCTGGCATGCCATGGTTCTTGGTCTTCCTGGATCATTCCAGGGATTCTGCCATCCTTGTGCCCTTACTTCCTGTGCAGGAACCACACCCTGCCAGTGAGGTCATCGTCTCTAAGAACATTGCCAACTTTTCACATATTTGTACCTTTAACTGGATTATAAGCAACTTGGGGCTGTCAGGTATTATGACTTAGACACCTCCCATAGTATCTGGCATAGTGCCTAATACATTCCCGGTATTATTCCACAGACAGGTAACATACACATTTGGACAATTTCCCGGTCACAGGAAAAGCCACATGATCTCTCGGCTCAGTTACCTCCTCTTTAAATAAAGGAGTTTAAGCTTAAGGATCTCTTTGATCACTTGCAGCCCTAAGATTCAATGAAAAGTGATTAATATTCAATACCATGCTAATCTCCTTTAATATCTGTTGTATCAGGTTATCCCCTTTTTATAGACCAACATTAACTCCGGCTTCTGCCCCATCAAGTCTAAATGCCTCCATCCAGCTTTAGGGATCCACCTTTAATGAGGACATGCCATCATCCCACCTCACCTCCCTCCCACCCCAACTGAGGGACGGGTCTGACCACTGGCCTTACCTACTTTTCTCACCTCCTAGAGTGGCCCCTCCTCCTTCTCATTTCACCAAACTTGCCACACCTTCAAGGACCTGCCATGAAAGCCATCCTCACCAGACACTCCTCACCACTGCAGCTCTTTGAGGTCTCAGGGCCCACCAAGTTGTATCACCCAACTTCCCATTGAATTATGACACTGTATGGCAGTTTTGCAGAGTGCAGTTCTTCTCCAACTCGTGGTTAGTACTTTTCTGATAAAACCCTCATCTTAGGCTTCTTCTACATCCTGGCAGCTCCAAGAACATTCCTTGGTAAAGAAAGTACACAATGCTTGCTTTAATTGAACTCCATCTCCACACTGAATTGACTCCATCCAGTTTGGATCTTGACACTTAAGAACATTCGATTTTGGAAGGAAAAAAGGTCAAGAGATTGTCTTCCTTTGATGTATAATTCAATTTGCTTTCAGATCCCTAATTTTTCCCACCACTTGCTTTGAAGTGCCTAATCGACGTGAAATGACTGCCTTTGATCGTGAGGATTCAGTGACTCATGCTGGCTTAAAGGCTGACTTCAACATAATGAGCGCCGAGTACCCTACAGCCCTCTCTTAGTTATGGGGGGCCATAGACAGAGAACTTGCACCCACAGGTCTCAGGGCTCCACCCCGGGTGCCAGCCCTTCCTCCCAGCTCACTCTTCTACTCTGCTGCCCTGCCTGCCCTCCTGTGGCATGAGAAGTTCTCCTGCTGCAGTCTAACAGGCTTCAAGCCACAATCCTGAACCCTGTGGCCAAGGGGCACTGGTGGACTAGCAAGATTCCTTCCTGCCCTCCTGACAGCAATACCCTTGATGCCATTGAGATTCATGGCTGTGCCTCTCAAGGGGCCCTGACAGCCTGTGAGATGTTCCTTACAGCAGCACCTGGTAGAAATAGAGTTGTTGCAGTCAGCAAAGCCATACATGGTGGGAGGCCGGGCACCATGGCCAGGCCACCTCAGTGTCCTCAGACATGCTCAGACTGACGATAACAAGGGCTCAAGACAGGACTGATGGGTTGATGGCATGCATAAGTGAACAAATGCACAGGCTTCATAAACTTTGTAACTCACTGCATTGATGCAATGTTTTTCAAAATGCATTATCTTGGCTGGGTGCAGTGACTCATGTCTAAAATCCCAGCACTTTGGGAGACTGAGTGAGGAGGATTGCTTGAGACCAGGAGTTCAAGACCAGTGTAAACAACAAAAATACAAAAATTAGCCAGGCGTGGTGGCACATGCCTGCAGTCCCAGCTACTTGGGAGGCTGAGATGGGAAGATCACTTGAGTCCAGGAGGTCAAGGCTGCAGTGAGCTAGAATCATGCTACTGCACTCCAGCCTGGGCAACAGAGTGAGATGCTTTCTCAACAAAAAATAAATAAAATAGATTATCTTGACCAATTTCTGGGTCATATTTTTCCTAAAATATCCAGTGAATTATATGTTCTGTCAACCTTTTTTCAGCTTATAGGTTTCAGATGACACTCTCTAGGCCTTTTTAAAAAAAATATGTGTGTATATGTTCTTGATTACAAAAGTAACATTCTCACAGTGGAGGAAAAAAAGATGCAATTCACAGGAAAAAAATAATGAAATGCTACAACTAAGTATCTATTTTATATATGAAGTAAAAGTCTTCTTTAATCTCTTGATGTTGTATCCCACCTACCCTGCATAGATTTTGGTATGTAGTGCCCCAGATTTTGTTAAATGAATAAATTAATATCATGTACACATTTAAACTAAGTAGCGTGAATAATGGTTTCTACACCTAATTATGTCAGGAAACGTTTCTCAGAAATTGCTTTATTGGCCTTGATGTTGATGGCCTGTCCCTCCCATTCGAAGTCTCTCAACCCCTCTCTGAGATTCAGACTGCTTGACCCACATCCTTACAAAGTCCTCTGTGGCAGCCAGCAAGGAGTGGTAGTCACAGCTCTCAACATCCATGGTGGGGACCCCCACAAGGACCGCAAAGTGGCCAAAAGTACCAGTCGGCCAAGCTTCGGTGTCCTGAAGGAGACCAGCCCTGTGTGTGGCTTAGCCCCTGGGGTGCTACCAAGCTTCCAAGGACTTTAAGGACAGGCAAGCATGCAAGTCCATCAAAACAAGAGGCATAGTCACATCTGGGCTGGACGGGGAGATGAACGTGGGGTCTGTATGGTGGGGGTGATACTGCCATGAAATGCACTATCTCCCACCCATCCTGCAAGCAAAAACACTTTGCAGATTAAATAAGTCAATAAAGAAATAGTCCAAGTCCTTCTGTTCTGCAAGTAGAAGACAGAAACCTTGGCTTGTTTGTTTTACTGAGATACACTCCACCTACCGTAAAAGTCATATTTTTAAACGGTGCCATCAAGTGTTTTTAGTATATGTACAAAATTGGGCAACCATCACTACAATCGCATTATGAACATTTTTAT
Source organism: Tarsius wallacei (assembly GCA_963574415.1). Taxonomy (NCBI): domain Eukaryota; kingdom Metazoa; phylum Chordata; class Mammalia; order Primates; family Tarsiidae; genus Tarsius; species Tarsius wallacei. The sequence continues at coordinate 8,207 of CAUYQG010170963.1, read as the reverse complement.
CACCATGAAAGGGAACCCCATACCCATTCCCATTCACTCCCTACCCTCCCAGGCCCAAGTAACAACTCAGCTACTTTCTTGTCTTACGCATTTGCCTGTTCTGGACAATTCATAGATATATGTTAATAAAATGACACATTACCTAGCCCTTTGTATTAGCCTTCCTTCACTCAAAACCTAATGTTTTCAAAATGCCATAGTATATGTCAGTACTTCATTCCTTCCTGGGGCTGACATCTATATCTAGGATATAGATGGACTACATTTTCTGGATCCATTCATCAGCTGACAAACATTTGGGCTGTTTTTACTTTTTGGCTCTTGTGAATAACACTGCTAGGAACCTTCATGTACAAGTCTTTGTGTGGACATGGTTTTCAGTTCTCTTGGGAACATACCTAGGAATAGACTTGCTGGGGTCAGATGGTAACTCTGTGTTTTATGTATCTCTGGTTTTTAAGGAATGATTTTTCTCCAGCAATCTCTGTAGTTCCTTCCTCCCTGCCCCCACATTTTTCATTATCAGTTGCCTGAGCACAAAAGACCCTGGAGCTTCACAAAATGCAGATGGACTGAGATGCCCAGATTACCTCAACCCTAGAATATTCCTGTGGTATTAGCCCTACTCTCCTCAGAGCCTTAGGATATTCTTGACTTCCTCAAAAGATCTTGAAGTCTAAGCTAAGTCCAAAGTGCACCAAAAATAGCCTGTGGCCCCAGCTAGCTTTGGCCTCAGCTTCAAGGGAAACTGGCCAAGTTTTTGAAAGTCCAGAGGGTCCAATGCTGCCAGAGGACCACAGACTTCAGGAATCCACTCCAGGCCAAGGCCAAGGGCACCTTGGTTCTGTGAGCTGTTCCCACCCCAGAGGCTCGGGCTTCAAGGTCGTCTGGGAGGGGTGACCGCTGAACCAACTGAGCCAGACCTCAGTCACTCAGGGTTCTTCCCTGGGTTTCCGGGGCTTGCCCCCAGCCTCCCCTATTCTCTAATCCTTGGACAACAGCCCTCCCAGGTTCAGTCCTTCTGAGTCCATGGATTTTTAGGCTCTAAGCCAGGGAAACAGCTCTCACCTTCAGTCTGTACTTTGCTTCTTACTCTAAAAACTACACATCCCAAATGTAAGAACATGGTTCAAACAGCAACCAGGATAGGACAAGAATTGTCTTTATGGTAATTGCCAAAATCTACAGAAGTAAATCAACGTCCAAATCCTCATCCCCTCCCTCCATCCCACATTCCATCATCATCACCATCCGTTCACTCCTCCTGTTGGGACTTAACTGACTTACAAGACAAAACAAAGAAGGCATGATCCTGTGGACAAGGTGGTGGGGACAGTCACATGAAAAGACAGGTAAATCTTCCAGAGTACACTTGTCCCTATTCCACAAGATGAACCCAAAATCAAGATGGTTCCTTAGAGATTGCCGAGTCTCTTCCAAGGTCTTTTTATTGTTCTAAGATGCATAGATGTTAGAAGAAGTGTTTTATAAATTCCAATTTTAATTTAACTATTCAGAGTCAATGGAAAAAAGAAAGTCAGAAGTAAAAGAACCAATTACTTAGAGAACCCAGATGTCACTGCGAGGGTATCCTAATGGAAGATACAGAATCAGCAAAACAGGGATCAGATTTTTTTTCTCAAAATGGCTTCCCAGTGTGTTACTAATATCCAAAGACTCCTGCCAAAAAGTTTTTTCTGAAGTAAGAGCCTTATTAAGGTATTCTCAGAGCTGCGAATACATTCCCATGGAAATTTCTACAAGATCGACGCAGCTGGCACAGGAGGACCTGAGGGGCTAGCAACATACTTGAGAATTATGAAGGGTGATGCTAAAGTATCTTCCTTTTAGTTCCTTCTTTTCCACTGAGTCAGTCGAGAGGGTTATCGTTTTCTCTATGTTTCATGTTTTCGGGCAGCGAGGAGGTTATTAATACTTTATAGAATAATGCATTTGGAACATGTCCAGAGATGATACAGAGGAGAAAAAGTACCCCTAGAATATAAATTGGAAAATCAGGGCTCTAGCCCCAGTTGTGTGACTCAGTAGTGCTTCTCAAACTTTAATGAGCTTACTCATCACCCAGGGACCAGGGATCAGGTGACAGTGAGGTTCTGAGTCAGGAGGTCTGAGATGCTGCATTTCTAACAAGCTCCCAGGAGAAGCTGGTGCTGTGGGTCCAAGGATCAAACGTGGAGCAGCCGAGATTGGAGCTTCTCATTTCATCTCACTGGGCAAGGGGGAAGGCTTGTGTTCTGCCTTCAAATGAAGGAGGAGGCTAAAGATTGGATTGGATCATTTCTAATAATTCTGCCCACTGTCAAATTCTCCCTTTCTCTGGAGTACATGCAGAGTGTTAGTGACAATCATATGCAGATAGCCAAACGGCTCCAATGCCAGCTCCTTCTGCCTACACGATATTCATAGCAGCATTATCCATAGCCAAAAAAGTGGAAACAACCCAACTTGATTTGGGATTGATCTTGTAAAATGGGAACAAATGTACAGTAAATCCCCTACATATGAATGAGTTTCATTCCTAGAGTGTGTTCATCAGTCCAATTTGTTCAAAAGTTCAACAAAGTTAGTCTAAGTCCCCAACACAATCGGCTATATAGTACTGTACTGTAATAGGTTTATAATATTTTTCATACAAATAACACAAAAAAAAACACAAAAAATAAAAAAAACATTTTTAATCTTGCAATACAGCACCTTGGAAAGTATGCCAGACACATGAACTAACTTACATGATTGGACATGCAAACCCACATTCGCATCTTTGAAAGTTCGCAACTTGAAGGTTCACATGTAGGGAACTTACTATACTCCAAAAGGCTTGTCCGTCAACTGATGAATGGATAAAAGAAATGTGATCTGTATTTGCAGTAGAATATTATTCAGCAACAGAAAAAAGGAAGTGCTAATACATGTTCCAACATAAATGAAGTTCAAAAACATGCTAAGTGAAAGAAGCCAGCCACAAAATACCATGTATTTTGTGATTCTATTTATACGAATCGTCTAGAATGGACAAACACATAGAGATGAAAAGTAGATCAGTGATTACCTAGGGCTGGGAAAGATGGGAGATGAGAGGGACTGCGAATAAGAATGAGATCTATGGTGTAGTGGCTGGTGCCTATAATCCCAGCACTTTGGGAGGGTGAGAGAGGAGGATCCCTTGAGCCCAGGAGTTCAAGACCAGCCTGGGTAAAGCCTGGCAGCAAGACAAAACAAAACAAAACAATTAGCCCGGCATGGTGGTGTGTGCCCATAATCCCAGCTACTTGGGAAGCTGAGGTAAAAGGATCACCTGAGCCCAGGAGGTTAAGGCTACAGTAAGTTGTGATTGTGCACTTCAGACTGGATGATACAGTAAGACCCCAACACACACAAAAAATAAAGAATGAGGTTTCCTTCTAGGGTGACGGGAATGTTCTGGAATTAGCTACTGGCAATGGCTGCAAAATTTTGTGAATATACTAAAAGCCATTGAATTGTACACTTTTAAAGGGGGGCAATTTTGGGTATATAAATTACATCTCAATAAAGCTGTTAAAAAATTCTAGTTCGAGATCAGCCCAGGCTGGGCGTAGTAGCATGCTTCTGTAGTTCCGGCTACTTGGAAGGCTGAGGCGGAAGGCCAGAGCCCAGCAGGTCAACACTGGAGTGGCGGTGAGTATGCCACAGCACTCCAGCCTGGGTGACTAAGTGAGACTCCAACTCAAAAAAAAATAAAAAATTCTAGCTCCTTCACTTCACAGACTAAACATGTGACCTTGGACAAGTTAGTTTTTTTCTAATCCACTAAATAGGGATGATGTAAGCGTGAACTGCAAGGAACTATGGTGAGACCAGTTGCCATTATACTAACAACAGCAACCCCAAGCTTCCCCCACAATGCCTGCAGAAGCAGGAGGTGAAATACACCACCAGTCACTAATTCATACTTGAAAGCTGAACCTCTACTAGAAATCACATGGGCCAAGTAACCTGTACATTTAAGATTATAGCAAAATATGCACTACAGAGCAGTGGGGTTTGCAAGTGACACTCTTCTCAGTTTTGGTTAGACTTGTATCTTTTCAAGCATCATCATCATCTGAGTTTAATATTTTAGACTCTCAGCCAGTATTTGCTGACTTTCCAGAAACGTTCAGTACTAACATGACTGGAAGTGACAATTGGCTCTCCATCTGGATTGAATTCCTCACAGGTATTTTGTCATGGTCCACGAAAGCTATGAGAAAATCAAGACTCATATTATCTCACTTATGTAAAAGTCTCAGGGACAGAAACAAAATTGCACTCTGGGAGCTGTGTCCCTGCAGCAAATAGCCTTCCTGTGTGTTGCAAAAAAATTATCACTTATATCAGGGACAGGCAGACAAGAAGATGTGGCAGTAGCAAAAAAAAAAAAAACAAAAACGGAACAACTACCTTTAAATGGAATCATTTTTCCACTGGGAAGTTTCTCTCTCACTGTATTTTCCCTGGTGGTTCTAATTTCCTACACGAAAACCTCAAGAAGAACTTTCCAAAGTCAGCACTGGACAAAAAGAGTCTTTCCTTGGAGAAGTGCCAAATACAGACCACTGTCCTGAATTGCACGAATTGCTCTTTGTTCTACTGAGTTGAATGTTCAGGAGAAGCCCGGGGTCCAAAAGGGCAGGGTGGTTGGTCGGTTGACAACCACTTACTGTGGACACAAGGTGACCAAGAGAAATGGAAGGGGTGGCTTCCACGCATAACAATCTTGGAGTCTTCAGGGAGGCAGTGTAACACCAGGAAACCAAGAGAGGGCAAAGACAAAGCAAGATGCAAGCCAGCTTGGGTCAGGCTGGTGGGAGAGCTGGGGTATGGGGTGTGAGAATTGGGGTGTGGGGAGTAGGAGCAGGGGTGTGGGGCACAGGGTGAGACAGTGAGGCTTTCACCAGCTTCTAACACTTGTGACAGCATCCACATGGCACACGCTCACGCTCCTCTGGCTCATGGGCTGGGCAGAGTACCAGGGGCAGCATCCCAATCTTCCCAAGTCCATTCCTCTAAAGGCACACTCTCTGACCTTTTATTGGATGTCTGGGACACTGCAATATCTCAGCCATGTGGGAATACTCATGGGTGTTCAAAGCCAGGACTGAAAGCCCTCAGGTCTCTGTTCAGGAAAGGTACAGCAAGCTACCTACGCAGATGCCATCGTCTCCCTGGCCAGCTGGGGCAAAGACCCCATGGAAGGCGCCATCAGTATAAGGTGCAGCTGCCTGTTGCTTACCACTTACTCAATGCTACCCACCACTGACCAGGCTCTTTATCTGCTACTTCACGTCCAACTCCCTGACCTTGGCCATTTCATCCTGTATTGCCAGTGAGGACATCAGCATCCCGAGGCTCTTCCGACATTCCAGAGAAAAGCAGGAATCTGAGCCAAGCCTGGGCTAACTTCACCTGTTTTTTATGCCCACCACGTGCCCCATCCTCCACCGAGGCTGGGTGACTTCTCATTTTGTTCACCAGGGGGACAAACCAAGAAACCAAGTACTGAGTGAAACCAGTATCTGTTCAGATCATTCAGCACCAACCAAGTTAAAACTCTCTTAGAATAACAAACTTGTAAACACATTGTGTAGTTATAGGACTGTATAGGTTTTAGTGATCACAAGAACATGAGAAAGTTCCCATGGGAAGACCTTTGGGTCTTCCATCCTCTGCCACCCATCTCCGCAGCAAACCTGGGCTTCAGAAACCTCTCAACAAAGCCCTCCTAGCACTACATGACAGCTATCATAGACACAAACAGTTAAATCCTGAGCCATTTCTGAGCTAATTCTGTTCCTTCACATGATGCCTGAGGAAAGTGAGGCCAGGGAGATTACGAGATGCTCGTTCATATTACTAATATTTATTGAGCATGTTCTGTGTGAAGGGCATCCATGAAGCATGGAGGAGACAGTGGTGGGCTGAAGAGGGTGCAGGTGACAGAAGAGAAACCCACCCAATGTCCTCCTGACTTTAGAAGGGTATGCTAGCGGCCGGGATCCCACCTATCAACTGTGCACCACAGTCTTCATCTTCCCCTTACCAGGCTCCAGAAGACAGAGCAGCCCAGGCATGGCCCCTGCCTGTCTTGGGCAACCCCCTCCTGTCATCTGGAATTCCTGCCAGCTCTCCACTGCAGAATTTCCTCATGAACCAATTTCCTAAACTTCTAGGTCAACCCCTTGACAAGAAACAGGAACCAGTTTTCCAAAGCCTCTTTCCCACACATACACATTCCATAATTACACAGATCAGGGCACAAGGGGAAATATGCAGGAATAAATGGCCTCATTTGTGGAAATAATAATGCTTATCCTGGCTGAGATACAGAGCCCTGGAGCCTCCCCCCTCAGACCCACCACCACCCCCTTAACCCTCCAACAACTTCCCTTGGGGTTTGATGAAGAACAATGTCGAATGCCCTTCAGTCCTGCTCAGAGCACCAATAGGTTTCACGTTAAGATCCAACTGACAGAAGGAGGCCTTGCAACCCCTCATCAAGCGTGACATGCCTGCCAAGTCATTCCTATGCCAGCATCAGCTGCCTCTCGGGTGAGTGATAGCTGACATCCCAGGGTTTGACTTCTGGGAGCTTACAAAGCAGTTTGGTTCTCATGTCCTCCAAAAGCCATTTTGGAACTTCTACCACTCAGGGAAAAGGTGATGAGTACCCCAGGGGAGCCCACCCAGCCTGTTGTGCATGGACTAATGGGAAGAACAGCAAGTGACCTGGCGCCCTCACCCCGCCTCCCCTTGACAGTGCCAGGCAAGACAAGCGCCCACACTGCAGTCAGGCAGCTCGGCGATCAGGCTGCCAACCAGGCCCAGGGATCTCTCTCTGAACATGGCCTGCACACACCCCATAATCTGTGCCCAGATCCACAGAACCTAACCATTAGGGAAGTGACTCCTTAAATTGTATAAAGGAGGAGTAAACAGTCACCATCCAAGCTCAAGACGGTCAATATTCACTTACTGTGTGCAGCTCTGTACCTGGTGCTGGGCTTGGATGTGATGTAAGATGGCAGGCATAGGTAAAACAGATAATTTCACCCCAATTCTCAGCAAGCATCAGAGCAGTCACAGTTCTAACGGGAAGGACCCCCCAAGTTTAGCAGGGCCAACATCCTGATGCATGCACAGCCTCAAGCCTTGTGTGGCTCAGTTTCCTTCCTAAGACTTGCCATGGTTTGAAATGAACACAATCCTTTGCTTGTTTTCCTGCTAACCGTCTGTCTCTGCTCCTTCCCCAAGCTCCAGGAAGGCAGGCGCCTTGTCCTGGACATGTTGCATAGGAGGGGCTCTGTGCATGTCTGTGGGATTACTATTGCTGCACCCTTGCTAGCCCTTGGCAGGAGGTGCTCTACACTCCCAAGAGTGAAGCCAAGGCCAGAGAAGTGGTGGTGGCCATGGCAGGGCCTGGGGCAGAACCTGGGGCAGTGGGAGAAGGATCGCTGGAGAGGAGCAGAAGAGCTAGGCCGTACCAAGCTCTGCCACCAACCTTGGAGTGACCCCTCCACAATACCAAGTTACAGGTTCCTACCCCTGTGAAGTACTGGGAGTGGGGTGGAGGTACCCATAGGGATAGGATCAGTGCAATTCCAATGGCTCTGTAACCCCATGACCTGCTCAAGCCGGGGCTTGCCCTTCCCTTCCACTGGCTCACCCTGTGGGGCACAGCCAGGATGGGCACTGGGCAGCTCCCTCACCCACCACGGACTCCCGTGGCCCATCTCCAGAGCCCCAGCTGTGCATTCCTATGTCGCAGTCCCTATCTTATCACCCTTTTCTTCCCCCACCACCTCCGCCTTCCCTGTCCCCAATTGACATCCCTGACCATCTGGGCCCTTATCACCATGTCTAGCTGGCTATTCTTAGTACCACATTTTTCTCTAACGGTCCTGCCCTCCTCCCCTGACTAAGGGAGAGGCACCCACCATCTGTGTGGCTTCAATACTGCAGAGTTGTGATGGTGGAAGGGACATCAAAGACAATCCAGCAGACTGGGTCCCTGAGAAGACACACAGGGCAGCCACCAGGTCAACATTCAAAGTCTAGTATTCACTGGTTTGCATTATGCTGCTCTTTTCCCCCACCCACCCACCCCCCAACATCCAGAAGCTTCACATGGGAGCATCTGACTTCAGGCCATTATAAAGCAGAAATAC
>CAUYQG010170952.1:76-14497 GCA_963574415.1 Tarsius wallacei | reverse complement strand
TTCTTTTTTTTTTTTTTTGAGTTGGAGTCTCACTCTGTCGCCCAGACTGGAGTGCAGTGGCCGCTCCCGGCCACCGCAGCCTCGACTTGCTGGGCTCCGGCGATCCTTCCGCCTCAGCCTTCCAAGTAGCTGGAACTACAGGTGCGTGCTACCACGCCCAGCTAAATTTTTTGATTTTATTGTAGAGATGAGGTCTCGCTTGCCCAGGCGGGTCTCGAACCCACGGGCTCAGGCAATCCACTCACCTCAGCCTCCCAAAGGCGCGGGATTACAGGCTGAGCCACCGAGCCCGGCTACTTTTTCTTATCTTGCATTAGTGTGGTACATTTGCTGCAATTGTTAAACCAATACTGATACATCATTATTAACTAAAGTCATGGTTTACATTAGATTCCATCTTTGTGTTGTATATTCTATTGGTTTTGAAATGTATAATAACATTTCCACTCTTACAGTGTTATATAGAAGAGTTTTACTGCCCTAAACAAGCCCCACTGCTCCACCCATTTATTCCCTCCCTTTCTCCCTCTGATTCCCTGACAACCACCCATCTTTTTACAGTTTTGCTCTTTCCAGAATGTAATATAGTTGAAATCATACAGTGTATATATAGCCTTTCAGATTGGCTTCTTTTAGTTAGCAATTCTTAGCATTTACTTTTAATATCATAATTTAAAAGTTATAGCTTCAATTCAGAATATAGATCAGTGGTCAAAAAGAGTAGAAGCATGAACCTAAATCTAAAATATGAAGACAACTCCTAAACAATGATGTGATGTCATTGTTGCCTGTCAGATGCAGATTTCCTGAGGTTTTTCATAAGAACCTCAGAAACAGCAGGGAGGAAGGCAGTACCCAACACAGCTGGCAATTTTGAACAGTAGTAGAATACTCACCCTGGCCCCAAAGACCAACCACCTGGCTCTTGGCCACTTCTTTTACCTCATCTCTTTCGTAAAGGAAAATAAAAAATCTCAGAACCCCCAACACTGTTATGCAAAAGGAAAGGTTAAACCTGGAGGCTGAGTCATGGAACACCTTTTTCCAAATAGGTAGCTGTTACTAACATTGTGCATCAGCCAGATTCCCAGGGAAAGGTAAAAGGCTTTAGGCATCTGTGAAGGACTGCCCTCACAGATCATTCATAAGTAGATTCTTTGCTGGCCTCCCATAAACAGGGACATGCACATTATAACTTTAGGTATACAATCTAAGTCTAACTCCTAAAACTAAAGTTTGTTGATTTCACATGGATAATGTCCATTATAAGTTTATCTTCCCAGGAGCAGAACAAAGATAAGACTCATTCCTCCACCTACCCAAAAACAAATCTACATAACTGACTTTTCCTCTATTCCCTTTTCTTCTTCAAACATTCACTTTATCTTATGGGCACTAACTAAAGTCTCCCAAGATGTCACCTTTCCCCTTACCACCTACCTGCCCTCTTCCTACTTGCCTTCCCCACCCCCACTCCTTTAAGGAAATGTATAAATACTAAACCTCCTGAAAACTTCTTTGGAAAAAACAGCCACAGTTGTGTCTGTGGCCCATGTTTTTCCCGTATGCACCCTAAAGCTGGTTTAACAAACCTTGATGATTGAGATTTATGCCTTAGTCACTCATTTTGACTGATACCTTCCACTCTCCCAGATTTAAAAAGTTTACTGAGAGCCCAGAATGATGAATGAAAGATCTCCACCAAGGCACCTCGCTGGTAATTTTCAGACACCAAGATTAAAGAGAACAGCCTAAAGAGGGAAAGTGGAATTCACATACAAAGGATTAAGCCTAATAAGATCAAACCTCTCAACAACACATTGGAAGCTAGAAAACATGCAGTGAATACTACAAAATGTTGGAGGTTCTTTTCAACCTAGAATTCTATATTTCCACCAATCTAGCAAATAGAGTTCCTCCCATATACACTTTTTCAGGAAGTTGCTGGAGAGGATTGCTTTGACAAAACAAGAGATTAAACTAAGAAAGAAGACACAGATCCAGGCAAGAGATAATCCAATCCAGGAGAAAGAGAATGTTCCAGAGACCTCCCAGGATGAGAAGAAAGTTCCAAGATAAGGCTTTCATAGGCCTAGGAAGCAACCTCCTGGGTGGAAGCTGAGAACACAAGACTGGTGGACAGGACGGGGGCAGGGAGGACCAGAAGAGGATTTACTGGGAGCCTCAGGGAGCTTGAGCTTGAGGACCCCTCATGCACATGTGGCCTGTCATGAGCCCCTTACAAGGCCCCAGGAAGGTCCTAGCAACATCTTCATAGAATCATAAGTTTCCATACATTATAAAAACAAAAGTCATTTCAACCATCATCATTTAACAAGACCACTGTCACCTTCCACTCCAACATACCTTCCTTCCCTTGTGTCCAGTGTCATTTTTCAACCCAACTAAGAAGTGAAGTTGGAAATACTTTTGCTTGAGTTGTGATGGACACCAATATGTGACTCACAGTTCATTGTGTATGTGCTCATGTTTGGCCCACCAGCACAGGAATTGCTTTAGTGGTCCTTCTGTCACCCACTGGGCAGACTCACTGGATGTGGGGGAGGAGAGGGTGACACAAAGGTGGGACATGAGCTGCCCTGAAGCACTTTTCACCAGTAATGTGGAGGAAATGCGCTAGAGGAACACTGAATTATCTTTCTCTTCTTTTCATGGAAACTGACTTTATCACATGCAGAAGCAAACTGTGAGTATGTTGCACAAAAAAGTGGGGGGAATGAATTTTAGAGGAATGTTGGAAGATTAACTATTAAACGTATCATTTTTCTAGATTCTTTTAAGTTTATGGTAGCTTTCTGCTTTTTAAATTTGTAATTTTTTTCTAATTTAAATAAATGGTAAACGTTATGCTTTATTTTGTGTCCCTTTGAATTTTTCCTACAGAGGGCTCCCCAAAATTGTGTATGCTTCAGGCCCCATAAAACTTGGATTCACTCCTCTGGCTCTAGGGAAAAAGTACAACTAAAATACTGATTAACTGACTGGTTAGCATGTGAGGAAAAATTGTATTGTCAGGCCTTTTACAGCTTTGGAAGACTTAGCATTAGGACCAAAGAATATGAAGCAAAGTTAAAAATGGAATGATTATTAACTTCAGAAGAAACAAAAGTTGTGCAAGAAGGTAAATATAATCAGATTTAAGTACTTGACTCAGTAGGAATAATAGTAACACATCCATGATTGATACTAATTCTAAATAGGGATTTAAATCCAAATTGTAGAAGGAATTGGACATCTAGCTATATGATAGTGACTAAATAATGTTTATAAGTGATACAGAGATACCAGCTTGTGTGTCTTATTTAGAACTACAGACACTAAGTGGTTTCTCTGGGCAGCAGGAGAAGCCAAAAGGAGCAGGTCAAGTGATGGCTTCCAGTCCTATAAGACTTTGAAGTGCAGGAATCATTACTTTCATAATTTTTAAAGTTAAATGTCAATTATGTGCATTTTAGAGGAGGAGTCCCTAGAAAATTTTGCAACTGAAAATGGGAAAGTCTTGACCTATCACTTACAAGCTTACAAGCAAAAGATTATTGAAACTTATATGTGAAAACAAACAAAAATGGCAACTACAGAGAAAGATTGAATAAAGTATGGCACATTCATAACTTGGAATTCTCTATAGTCGCTAAATTCAATGAAGTCAAACCTGTCAGGTAATGGCATAGATTAAACAATGTCCACAAGACACTGTAAAGTGAAAAAGGCAGACTTTGTAATGACACATTGTGGTGTGTGTGTGTGTGTGTGTGTGTGTGTACACAGGAAGGGCTCTCATAGGGTGCTATGAATGAGTTGACTCTGGGGCGAAGAGGGAGGAGTGAAAGGACCCTCCCTCTGTGTATATGTGATTTATTTGAAACTTTTTTTTTCTAATAGTATACATTACTTCTGTAATGTAAAAATTTTTAAAGATGTAATTGCTTTAAGATCCTTTTAAGGTCAGATTCCCCTTGGAAGGGGAAGTTTACCCATTGTGGAACTTGTTGGTGACACCCTGTCTTAGAAATATGTCTAGATCTATTGTGTGTGTATGTGTGTGTGTGTGCCCCAAAAGAGAGCCAGGTGTGGTGGCTCATGCCTGTAATCCCAGCTAGTTGAGAGGCTGAAGTGGGAGGATTACTTGAGCCCAGGAGTTCAAGATCAGCCTAGGCAACAAAGTGAGAGACCCTGTCTCTAAAATGTTTAGCCAGGAGTGGTGGTTCCTGGAGAGAGAATAAAAGAGGGTGGGGGGGGGGGGGGGGGCGGGGAGAAAGAAAGAGACAGACAGAGAGAGAGAGAGAGAGAGAGAGAGTTTGATTCTTGTGACCTGGTCTGGGAAGAAACCAACCAACCAACCACAGGGAAAGCTGCTTCCTTCTAGAACAATGGGGGCTGGATGATCCCTCCAGTCTCAGCCCAACCAGAGCCAGCCACTGAGCCAGCCTCTGCTCTAGGCTCCCCCTATGATCTATGTGATCTATGCCTCTGAGATCTATGTCTCTTGGGATTGGTGTCAATGAGCAGCTGTCTAGGACTGACATCTTGTCTCTCCCAGGCCTCTCCTCTCCCTCTTCTTTTCACACTAAATTTCTCCCCAAATAACCAGATCACACAGAGGCTCAAGCATTTGCATCTGCTTTTCCTGCTCCATGGAGGAAGCTGAACATTATAATAGTGACGATGAATTGTGGAAGGAGGTGGGATGTCAGCCTCCTCAGGATCTGAGACTCTTAAACCATCCCTTTTCTATCTTTTCTCAACTTCTCCCCCATGCCCCAGGCTCTATTTTTCTTCCTTTCTTCAGAATCCCTGAAGGGCAGGGTGAGTGCTGGTTAGACAGAGGTGTGCAGAGGTCAGGCTGCCTCAGTGATGACATTCTGCCTCTTCTCACACACCCAGCGGTGCTCCTTTTGGCAGAAATCATCATTCCAGCAGCCATCTGCTGGACCTCTGCAGTCTTCACTTCTACCTGGCTTGTGCCCCTACCAGTCATTCAGCTGAGTGGCAGCCCAGTTCCTAAGTAGGCAGGACAGAACTGCAGCTCTGACACCTCTGCCACATCCCAGCAGCCCTCACCCCCACTGCATAAAAGCACAGCCTTGGGGGCTGAGGGGTAAAGGTGCAGTCCTGAAGATTGGGAGTCTGGGGAGAGAGGTATGGGGAATTTGGTCTCTGAGGGACGGGTGGGAGTATAGTGGGGTGAAAGGTCAGGTGGCAGTCCCCAGGGCAATCTAACAAGGAGATGAGGGAGAAAGATCACTTACTTTTAGCTGGAACTATAGTCTGTACCCTCCATCCACTTCCAGGAGTCATCTCTGTTAGCGAGACCTATCCAGGCATTAGAGTGGCTCGTGTTGTGCATCGACAAGATATTCTCTTTGTTGCTACCTGCTCCCCACCCCCCCTACCATCACCACAAGACATTAAATAACTGAACAAAGATGACAAATTAGCAACATCCAATCCTCTGTGTTAAAGACCGAGAGGAGGAACCAAATAGTGCCAGATGATTAGAGAAGACAGTCCAGGATAATTCATTCCCTGTATCCTGGGTGAATAACAGGAAAGAAAGAATGGCATCCATTCATAAAAGTGGTAGAGGGGGAATCATTATGGAACTTATGCCCAAAAAAGACAAGGAAGAGGAGGAGAAAGAAAGAACTGTCATATCAAAAAGAAAGGTGAGAGTCTGGGGGCAGTGACTCATGCCTGTAATCCCAGCACTTTGGGAGGCTGAGGCAGGAAGATTGCTTGAGGCAAGGAGTTTGAGACTAGCCTAGGCAGTATAGCCAGACCTTGTCTCTACAAAAAATAAAAAATCAACTGGGTGTGGTATCCCAACTGTAGTCTCAGCAACTTGGGGAGGCTGAAGCAGAAGGATCGCCTGAGCCCAGGATGCAAGTCTGTAGTGAGTTTTGACCATGTCACTGCACTCTAGCCTGGGCAACAGAGTGAGATTCTCACTAAAAAAAAGGGGCGGGGGGGCGGTGGTTGTGAAAAATATGCTTTGTAAAGACTGTTTCAGAATATAAGGGGCTGTTGAAGAACAACTTCTTTGCATCCTCAAAAAATTAAAGAGGAGATGAATGAAATAAAACATCAAAGATCTTTTCTTTTTCTTTCTTTCTTTTTTTGAGTTGGAGTCTCACTCACTCTGTTGCCCAGGCTAGAGTGTAGTGGCATGCTCATGGCCACTGCAGCCTCAACCTGCTGGACTCAGGTGATCCTTCCGTCTCAGTCTTCCAAGTAGCTGGAACTACAGGCATGTACCACCATGCCCAGCTAAAAGAAGATATTTTCAAAAAACTCTCCAAGAGATTACAACGTAGAGCAAAGACTGAGAATAACTAATCTAAAATAAAGAGATTCAAAAAGGTTGGAATTGAAAGGATGGACGGGATGCAGCAAACACCTGCAAGTGAAAACAAAACCAAAGACCATGGTATTTCTATATCAGATGAAGATGAATTCAAGACAAAAAAAGTTAAGCAGGACACTGACACTCATGTCATGATTATGAAAGCATAATCCACCATCCATGAAGTTGTAGCTGTCATGAACCCATTTTGTGCCAACTAATAGAGCACTGACATCTTAGGTTGAGTTACATAAAATGGACATTTTCATAGGTCAAAGTTAATTTAATATTGGCAATTTAGACCTGATCAGTAAAGCAAAATATATTTGTAATCACTCTGCATGTAAGGCACTTACAGATCCTGATAGATAGCAACATTCTTTACTTGTAGTCAGGCCTCTGTCTTATATAGTTTAATGACTGTGGTATTTTAATACTGCCCAGCCCATACAGGGCAAAGCCTCATAGACCCCACAGTACCAAGGAAGCACATAGTCGTTGAAAACACTGGCTCAGGAGGCTGGTGGATCTGAATTCTGGCTCCATCTCACTAGCTGTGAGTTCCTTAACCTCTCAGTCCCTTAGTGCTCTCATCTTTCCCTTTCTCAAAGTGGGGATTATAAGGGTGCCTGTGCCCTAGGGTTGGGGCAATTGAGGAAGTGAAAGATGAAAGTGCTCGGCACTTGGTAAGTGCTCAGTAAATGTCACCGTTGTTACCCTCCTTTCCTGAAACTGTTCTATTCTTTTTTTTTTTTGAGTTGGAGTCTTACTCTGTCACTCAGACTGGAGTGCAGTGGCTGCTCCCGGCCACCGCAGCCTTGACCTGAGGGGCTCCGATGATCCTTACGCCTCAGCCTTCCAAGTAGCTGGAACTACAGGTGCACGCTACCACACTCGGCTAATTTTTTTGATTTATTGTAGAGATGAGGACTCACCAAGTTGCCCAGGCGGATCTCGAACCCGCGGGCTCAGGCAATCCACTCACCTCAGCCTCCCAAGGCACGGGATTACAGGCTGAGCCACCGAGCCTGGCTTGAAACTGTTCTATTCTAATGTGTTGATTCTTCTCTGTGAACTTTGCTGTCTAGTGACAGCCATGAAACAGGGACACAGAGCACCTTGGAGGGACCCAGTGACCCACTGCAGGTGAATCATTGGACTCCTGTCCACTCTGCTCCTTTCACCCAAGTGACCACCACTCTGAAGGTCTGCATAACAAAAAGGGACTCTTGGTGGCCCACTGTGTTCTCACCCTCATTCTGGCCCTGTAGACCATCTTGTCTCTCATTCTGCCTCCTGACCTGTTCCTCATCACCTGGTCACCTGACTCCCGGCTCTTTGCTGAACTCCTGGCTGCAAACTCCCACCTCTTCGAATCAATGACTGCTCCACTAAGAACCTCCTAGAGCTCGGTCCCACTTCTGCTCTGGACTCTTCCTGAGGTTAAAAGGCAAAGTAAGCCTGAACCAGCCTCCCAGAGCCTGCCTTCCAAGGGCTCCCTCCTGCCTGTGTGTGTTTATGTGTATGTGTGTGTGTGTGTGAGTGTGGCCTCACCTGCTCCTCCCAGGAGTTGATGATCACCTGGTGGGTGTTCTCCAGCTAGCAGTACTCTTTAGCCTCGAGCCATGTCTTCCCAGAGTGAGAGAACCAGTAGCAGCTGCCCTGGTACTCCACCCAGTTGCCAGGGCAGCAGGTGTTTTTGGAACCTGAGGGGGCAGAGGGCAGAGGGGCATGAGGTCCAGCTGGAGGGGACAGGCACACCAGGATGGCAGACTCCCCATCCCTACTGTTGCCATGGAGGAATGCCACATGGCAGGCCAGGTTGTGCAGGTCCACTGGGAAGTACTTCAGATGAAGGAGCAAGGCAGAATGATCTGAGGGGTCAATGGAAGGACGGTCATGTGGGCAGATATGGGGTCCCCCTACCAGCACCAGGCACAGGGCTCCAGTCTTAGGCTGGAGAAGCACACACATACACACACTATACATGTACACACACATACCACATACACACGCAAAGACCATCACACACACATACATATATCACACACAAACACATGCACACACAGGCACATCCCATACATATTCACTAACACATACATGCACAGACACATACACCACATCACACACCCACAGATGCACATACACACCATATACACAAGGACACAGATGCACACACCACAGCACACACTGACCCATCCCATATACATAAACACAAACGATACTACACATGCACACACACACAGACACACACAAACAAGCCACATACTCCACACACCTGCACACAAAATTATGTACACACAAATCCATCACTCACACACACATACCACACACACACACACACACACACACACACACACACACAGACATACCCAAACACACATCCTACCACACACACTGGGAGGGTCTCTGACCTGCTTTCAGGGCCTGCTGCTGTCCCTTCAGCTTGACTTGCAGACACGTGATTGTGTCACCTATGCTGCCTCCTGAAAAAGATGGAGGCTCAACTATATCCCTGTGGAACATCCTTCCCTCCTCATACTCCTGGCACACCAGTTAGGGCCCATCACTCTGTCCTGGGATGGTGCAGCTGTCTTTCACCTGGCTTTCCAGGCCCATCCAGGCTCCTGACAATCCCACAGTGGCTTAGGTCACTCTCCTGCTTCAAGCCTTTCAGTGGATTCCCATTTACTTAAAAGAAAACCTCAGCCAGGCTTGGTGGCTCAGCCTGTAATCCTGCGCCTTTGGGAGGCTGAGGTGAGTGGATTGCCTGAGCCCACGGGTTTGAGACCCGCCTGGGCAAGCGAGACCTCATCTCTACAATAAATCAAAAAATTAGTCGGGCGTGGTAGCGCGCGCCTGTAATTCCAGCTACTTGGAAGGCTGAGGCGGAAGGATCGCCAGAGCCCAGCAGGTCGAGGCTGCGGTGGCCGGGAGCGGCCACTACACTCCAGTCTGGGCGACAGAGTGAGACTCCAACTCAAAAAAAAAAAAAAAAAAAAAGAAAACCTCACTTGGTCAGTACAGCCTGCCTAAATGGCTTACCCCCGCGCCACCTCTCTGGCCACCCCACCTCTCACCACCAGCTCCACCAGTGAGCTCCCGCTTCACTAGAACTGTTAACAATCCAAAGACACTCAGTGGCCTTCCTCACCTCCTGGCCATCCCAGTTCTGTTCTCTTCACCTGGAACTACCCTCCATCCTCTTCCCCCATCTCACCCTTGTGTGTCCTTCAGGGTTCCTCAACTCAGGGCTGGGTTGTCTGCACCCCACAGCACCCAAACACACCCCTGTTGTAGATGCAGCACTGAGCCCAGCAAACCCATGCAGATAAACAAGGACTCAACCACCCAGCCCCTCACCGTGGCTGCTGAGAGCCCGGATCTCCATCAGGGTGCTCGAGGAGAAGTTGCTGAAAGACTCCTTCAGGGTCCGCAGTTCTGCCTGCAGCTGTGTACCTTGTCAGAAGGCAGAGGGGACGGGACCAGGTGGAGGGGGCTATGGCCCCATCACTGTCCGTGTGACTGTCCCCCTCACCGCCCATCATTGCCTCCATCATGAGTCCCACCATTTCCCTACCTTTGATCCCCAATTACCCCAGCATAGGACCCACACACTCCCTCCATCCCTTCCCCTCAAAGCGCACCCATCGCAGCCCATCATTGCCTATATCTCTCCCCTCATTCCTGCCCCATCCCTGCTGGCCTCTGTGACCCTCACTTTGGGACCCAATCACACAGATGACCACCAGCAGCAAGATGTTGAAGCCCAGGGCGAGCAGATTGAGGTGGAGGCTGGAGCAGAAACACTGTGCAAGGGGCTGGGGTGGAAGCAGTCCTGTGGGAGAGGGGGTGTCAGGAGCCAGCAGACAGGGAACCAGGAGTACAGGGGCACTGAAGTCTGAGGAGGTATAACCCAGGTGGAGGGGAGGAGACTAGATGCAGAAGCTGTGGAGATTCATGGGTTTGACTCCTGCAGTTGAGATTGCACATATACACTTGCACCCACATCAACATGCAAAAACATGCACACACACCTACCCAGCAACACACATATGCCTGCATATGACACACAGTATTCACATCAACTGTGTGCAAATCCCCGATCCTAGATGTGGGAAACTGGGACACAGGGAGAGGGCTGGGAGACAAACCAGAGCAAAGCTCAAAAGGATTTACAGGAATATAAAAATACACTTGCATTGGAATACAGTACCCAGCAAGGTAACGCTGACAATGACTAGCATCCCATTGAAGATTATGTAACACATAACAAAACAAGAAAACACAACTTATGAGTAAGTTAGTAAATCTATCAAAATGGGTCCAGAATTGACACAGATGTTAGAACTAGTAGACAAAGACATTAAAACAGATATTAAAATTGTATCCCATATGTTCAAAAAATTAAGTTAAACCCTAGAAGATATTTAAAAGCCCCAAGTTGAACAGAAGTTCATCAACAGAGATAAAAACTATAATGTCTGAAATGAAAAATACACTGGGTAGAATAAATGGAAGATGAGACATGCATAAGAAAAATGTAATTAATTTAAAGATAGCAGTAACTATATAAAATGAAACACAGAAAGAAAAAAGAATTTTTTTAAAAACCCCAAAACCAAAATGGCAAGCACATTCATGAGCTGTGGGACTATTGATATATGCATAAAGTTTTTAAGGAAAGGGGGGAGCAGAAAAATATTTGAGAAAACAACGGCCAATATATGTTCAAATTTTCTGAAAGCTATAGGCACGTAAAGTCCTCTTAAGCAGTTGATCAATGTCAGCTCGTAGGATGACTCCACCCCCACCCCCCAGGCAGCAGAGGCTGCTGAAGAGAAATGTACTGACATCCTTTCATCCCCTCAGACTTGCCCCTTATTATCTATTGGTCCATTAGATGAGCTCCCTCTCCCATTAATTTCAGAAATTCGGGTCTCTCTCCAAGTCTCCTGCTCAAACTGAATTTGTTCACCCTCAGAAGGTTCAGAGATATTCAAAATCTTTTTTGCGGTCTCATTGTATACCAGGTGCTGGGGACGGGGCACTGGAGTTCAGAGGAAAGAAAGGCAGTCATGGCCTCCACTGGGGACAAGCAATTCCTAGCCCCCCTGCCCACTGCTGCCTTGTCCTGTCCAACACCAGCCCTCCCCTGGTCTGCCAACCTCAGGAATATGGGGTTCCTCTTCTCAGCCCAGCTAACTAATCCTCCTCCCTGAGCTTTGAGTCTCAGCCCCTCCTGTTCCCATGGAACCCAGCTCCATTACCAGCACCCACACACCTGACACCCCTCCTCCATCCCTGGCTTCTGTCCTTTTGCCTAGAACTGGTCAGATCTTTCTGGCCTTCAAACCATTTCCCAGACACTTGGGACCTTTAGTCAAGATTTCCTAGAGAAGGATCCAGGTAGGGATATGGGGGAGCAGGAATCTTCCGGGATCTCTCTGTGCCCATTCCCCCACCCATCGTACACACACACACACACACACACACACACACACACACACACTCCTGGCTGAATCTGCATTTCTCGTATGCATGTACATGCACTTACACACACCCAGGGTACACATATTCTGGGGTTGGGAGGAGGAGAAGAGGAAGACATCTCCAACTTCCAAGTCTCTCCATACCCCTGGGCACACACCTTTTCCTTGGTACTGGGAGCAGAAAGAAAGGTGAGGCCAAGGAACGAACAGAGGTATCAGGCACCTAAGTACTGGATCATGTAGAGAATATGACGGAGACGTCAGTGGGACAGAAACTGAGACAGAGGTGAAACAAAGTTGCAAACAATGGACACTTGCCTTTCCAAAATGGGTCTCTTCTGAGATTCTGCCCACATGTGCCTGGTCCCTCCCCTCTACCAAGCTGATGGTCATTTTCTTCTGAGTCCAGCTGCTGGATGTCTTGAAAGTTCCTCGCCATAATGGGCCCAGGGCTGGAGCTGGAACTGGGCCTGGGTTGAGGTTGCTCTGACGGCTGGGGCTAAGATGCAAATTCATATTGCTGACAGTGGGATGGAATGCAGAGTCTAAGAAGGTCAGGTGGCGGCTTGGCTTGGGTCTGCTTAGCTTGGGTCTATGGTTCCCAAGTCTGGGGCTGAGGTTTGGAATATTGCTGGGTCCCATTCCTTCTCAGTAGATTGCTTGGGCCTTGACCTGGCCAGCAGCCTTCCCTCCATATGCTCATGAACCAGACCACCCCACAGCTTCCCACGGAGCCCTCACCATCCCTGAACCAGGGTCTCCTCAATCCCAAACACCCAGTTCCAGCTGCCTCCCAACCTCTGTTACCTGCTAAAGGTGTGGAGAGCAGACTTCTGGCTCCTGCAGGCAGGAGGGGCAAGGAGGGGTTAAAGCCAGGAGAACTGGAGCAGGTGGAGCTGGTGAGGAGAGGTGTGGGGAGGAGGGGGCTGCTCCAGGTCAGGCCCTGTGCTCTCCTGATGAGTGTCCTAGTGATTCTGACCTGGTATCTCCAGCCCTGGGGACTTTGGACAGTAAATAGAAGTGGAAACAGAGCTGGAACTCAGGCACCGAGTTGCAGGGATGGGGGAGGGGACCATCTCAGTTCTCATTCTCAGAAGAGGGTCTCCTGGGCTGTTGCCCCGCTCCCACATGCCAGTTACCTCACTCTTCATTTCTCCTTTTGGGAGGAAGAACCAGGCCAGGAGGAGCAGGGGTGTAGTTTGCTGTTTCCTCTCTGTTCCTCCCCCTTTTACTTCCTGTCTCAGAGTTTACCGGAATTGGTGTTGTCTCCAAATATTACTGACCAGGATCAGAGGGACCGGTTCTCTGCTCTTGCCCAATGTGGCATCTGAGCTGCAGCTTCTTCCCAAGGGCTCAGACACTAGAGTCCTAGCTCTGGCCTGATTTGTTTCGCCATTCTAGGAAATAAAGTCCCTCAAGATCCAGAAACCACATGAGGAAGAGAAAAGAGCCTTGCAGAAAAGCAGCTCTCATTGCAGCAGGAGGATCTCAGAGAGTCACTTCCAGCCCAGGCCCTGCACCGGCTCTGGGAACATAAACATTGTCCTCATGTCTAGCCACTGCTCTCAACTCTCCACAGGGGTTTTCTTATCTCACCCTCACAACACAACACCCCCATGAGGCAGGGATTGGATGTGTTTGTTTTTTAATTATTATTTATGTTATTTTAAAGACGTGGGGTACAATTCAGGATTAAGTATACAAGTAGCCGGGCTCGGTGGCTCAGCCTGTAATCCCAGCACTTTGGGAGGCTGAGGTGAGTGGATTGCCTGAGCCTGCGGGTTCGAGACCCGCCTGAGCAAGCGAGACCTCATCTCTACAATAAATCAAAAAATTAGCCGGGCGTGGTAGCGCGCGCCTGTAGTTCCAGCTACTTGGAAGGCTGAGGCGGAAGGATCGCCAGAGCCCAGCAGGTCGAGGCTGCGGTGGCTGGGAGTGGCCACTGCACTCCAGTCTGGATGACAGAGTGAGACTCCAACTCAAAAATAAAAATAAAAAATAAAAATAAATAAATAAATAAATGAAGAAAAGAAAACATTTATCCAAGCGGTATAAAGCCTTAGTCTCCTGTTCCAAAGGTTTCACCTAGAACTTGGCTCCTAGTTTTTCTGAAGCAAACACAACTCATTCATTTGCTCATTTCTTTGGTCATCAAATATTAGGAGCTTCCTATGCTTTAAGCATTACCAACAACTCTAAACACTTGCACTCTTTATTCTTTTAGTACCCAAATAACGCTCGTAGTTTTTTTTCCCCTTCTGACAGTAGGCATTACTCAACTGTATCTCCCTTTTCACTTTAGCTTCCAGGAAATTCAGGGTGAAACCAGAGACTACACTTAGCAACTCTGTAGTTCCTTACAGCCATCTTTTCCTCCCTCTTTTTTTTTTTTTAGGTCTTTCAGGGTATCTCATGTGATAAGGGATTATTGCAGAAAGCAGAAAAAAAGTCCAGAAGCAGAAGAAACCATCCCAGTTACTGAGTGCCCAACACTATGGACTAGGCACCTCATTGCATCTGGGGTATCATGCCGCAGCTCCGCCCCTGAAGCCCCGCCCCCTAAAC
>CAUYQG010170951.1:0-16648 GCA_963574415.1 Tarsius wallacei | reverse complement strand
TCGCTGTGACTTTATACTTTGGAGCCTCTGGTTTTGGCTCCTATTTCTGGCCACAATGGACTTGAGGACCCCTAGATTGGACCCTTGACTCCTCTCAAACAGAGTTCATGGGTACCTTATTTCTCTCCTGGCTCTGAATAGCCACTACTAAACTCAACTCATAGAGGGCTCTCAGGTGCCTGCCTAATTGAGCCAACTTACCTGGTAGTACCAATTCTTGGATAGGTAATAATACTAGACAAGGAGAACAAAAAAATCTGTCCCAAGTGGTAAATGGATTGATGGGAGCAGGATTGTATTTTAAGCAGATCTTTGCTGAAAGTCTGTGGTCTTGAGGCCATGCCTGAGCTGGCTCTAAGATATGATATCAGCCAGGTTCGGTGGCTCAGCCTGTAATCCCGTGCTTTGGGAGGCTGAGGTGAGTGGATTGCCTGAGCCCGGGGGTTCAAGACCCACCTGGGCAACTTGGCGAAACCTCATCTCTACAATAAATCAAAAATTAGCCGGGCATGGCAGCGCACCCCTGTAGTTCCAGCTACTTGGAAGGCTGAGGTGGAAGGATCGCCAGAGCCCAGCAGGTCGAGGCTGCGGTGGCCGGGAGTGGCCACTGCACTCCAGTCTGGGTGACAGAGTGAGACTCCAACTCAAAAAAAAAAAAAGACATAATATCTTCTGTGAAGCACTTGATAAGCCACAGCTAAGAAATATCATGGCACAGTATACTGATTTTTCTATTGCAAATGACCAGAATTGAAGCTTATCAGTCCATAACAAGAAAAGTAAAGTGAAGGAAGCAAACCTCTGCTGAGCTTAATTACCCAGTAGACATGCAGGCCAGGGATCTTATTTAAAATAATTTCTCTAATTGATTATTCATATTTCTTTTTTTTTTTTTAGTTGGAGTCTCACTCCTTCACCCAGGCTGGAGTGCAGTGGCAGCACAATCACAGCCACCCAAGCGTTGACCTTCTGGGCTCCAGTGATCCTTCCGCCTCAGCCTTCCTAGTAGCCAGAACTACAGACACGTGCTACCATGCCTGGCTATTTTTTATTTTATTGCAGAGACAGGTCTTGCCAAGTTACCTGAGTTGGTCTTGAACCCGCAGCCTCAGGCAATCCACTCGCCTCAGCCTCCCAAAGTGCTGGGATTACAGACTGAGCCACTAAGATTGGCCAGATTACTCATATTTCTTTCTTTTTTTTTTTTTGAGTTGGAGTCTCACTCTGTCACCCAGACTGGAGTGCAGTGGCACACTCCCGGCCACCGCAGCCTCAACCTGCTGGGCTCCGGCGATCTTCTGCCTCAACCTTCCAAGTAGCTGGAACTACAGGCGCCTGCTACCACGCCCGGCTAATTTTTTAAAAATTTATTGTAGATATGAGGTCTCTCCAAGTTGCCCAGGCGGGTCTCGAACCCACAGGTTCAGGCAATCCACTCACATCAGCCTCCCAAAGTGCTGGGATTACAGGCTGAGCCACCAAGCCCGGCTGATTACTCATATTTCTATAAAAACGATTTATTATTATGCTTATTTACTTTTAGCAAAATTACAATTTTTTTAACTTAAGGGACTATAAGACACAGAGAAGACATCAGCTTTTACCACACCTTGAGTTTTTTTTCAATGTCTCTTTGATCTCCTTGTTTTGAAAACTAAATGATGGGATTCTGCATGGGCATCACAGCTCCATAGAACATGGACACCACCTTACTTTGATTGCAAGAGTAGTCAGCCCTAGAATGGAGATATGGAAAGAGACTAGAGCCATAGAGAAGAATCACTGTGGACAGATGAGAATCACAGGTGTTAACATCTCTGTCATCCCTTGGGCAGAATGAATCTTCATGACAGCAGTAATGATGTAGCCATAGGAAACCAGGAAACCACCAGCTGCACACATGACAAGAAAGTTCACTCTGTGGCTGAGAAAGGCAGTAACAGCACAACAAGGCCAGCAGGAGTGGCAGGTCACAGGAAAAGTGGCTAAAGACTCATGGTCAACAGAAATGGAGCTGGAATATGGAACTGGTTTGGAGCAGTCTGGTGAGGAATCCTCCAGTGTATGCTGCCATGGCCATCCTTGCATGTAGTAGGTGACACAAGGGCCAAATATAGCAAGGCTGGCGATAGCAGCATGCCAGTCACATGATGTGGCTGCCAGGAGACAGCACTCATAGCCTCCCATCACAATGAAGAAGAAAAGTAGCCGCAAGGCCCACACAGGAGTTGGCCTTTTGCTCCTGTGAGAAGTCACAGAGCTGCACAGGGACAACACGGGAGGTGTACGAGATATCAACAGAGGACAAGCTACCAAGGAAGAAATACATGGACTAGTGGAGTAGTGAGTCCATCCTAATCCGGACAATGGGTCTCAGGTTCCAAGCCAGAGTCATGAAATAGATCCCAGAAACAACGTAAAGAGGACAACTTCTAGCACTGGATGTTCTGAAAACCCTAAAATAATAAAATCGGAGTTCATTTGCTAATGATGTTCCTTCCCACAGCCACATATCAACTTTAGAGCTCCAAAGAGAGATTTCTGGAGCCAATGAAAACCCAGATGAAGGAGACATTCTCTTTGTTATGAAATTATAGACTCCCAGAATCACAAGAGACACTATAAGGCAAATGTCCAATCTCTGATGCAGAATTCCCCATGACAGCATGAACTGGATCTTTTACAGAGATCATTGTCACCTGATCTGACGCATTTGCTTATGCAAAAGTGACAGGCAGCACAAAATAGACTCTTTGCCATTTTTGCATGTTCTGGATCATCACCTTCATTGTCAATATCACCATATTACTGAAGGAAGTTATTAATAATACTTGAACTAAATACTTCTTTTTAAGAAGTGTTCCAAGCATCACAATTAGATTGTTGAACCACTCAGATTTAGACTAAATATTTTTTCTTTTTTAAGAAAAGAAATATCTCAAAACTTAAAATTCCTGGAGAGGCAATATAGTATTTCTTATCATCATAATTTGTCCCGACCAGATTTTGTGGGGTCAAGGTTTTCCCCCTTACTTTAAACAATGATATAAAGCATATTAAAGCTAAGAAAAACTGACATCCCCTTTAGAGACTAAAGAATAAAATAGACAGCTTTTCTTTTTAAGAAACTTGTTCATGGCAGGTCTTTTTGCCATGAATCTTCCTTTTTCTTTCTCTTCTTCTTGCTAATAAACTCTGTTTTAAAACTTAGAAAAAAATAGAGTACAAAAAAGTTTAACACTGTGAAATTCTAATACTCATTGTACATACTCATTATCAACTAATTAAATCCCTGGTACCATGTGCTTGATAGAGCTAGATGCTGATGGTGTAGAAGTTGATACAACATTATTCTTAAGTTCAAAATATTCAACATAATGCATGGGACAGACATAAAAAATGGATGAGTCACAGCACAGTGTAACAAGTACTCTAAGACAAGGGTTTATACAGTGCCCTGGAGTCTAGACATAGCAGGTAGTCTTAGAGATGAGATGTGTGAGAGGAGGATTCCAAAGATGAGCAAATGGTTATCAGGATGAAAATTTGGTGTGTGGAAGGGTTGGGAGGTAGTTGGTTCAGAGAGCTTCATATTAAACAGGGGGGAAGCATTTGCAAAAGCATGGGTGAACATAGTGTTTGAGGGACCTTAAAATTACAAGCATGGCAAGAACACAGGATAAATAGGACTAAGAGATGATATGAAAGGCAAGTTTTGAGAGACAGTAAGAAGTGGACAAATTATGAAATATCTTTGAAAGCAAAGATGGCAAAGACATTTAATTGTTTCATATATACACACACATAAATATATACACACACAAATGTATGTGTGTGTGTATATACATATATATAATTACATAAACTGTATGTATAATAGCATAAATGTGTGCATATTTATATTTTTCTCCACTTTGGACATCTGCCCCTTTTACCCTACTCTGTTCTTTTTTTTTTTGAGTTGGAGTCTCACTCTGTCACCCAGACTGGAGTGCAGTGGCACTCTCACAGCCACCACAACTTCAATCTGCTGGGCTCAGGCAATTATTCCACCTCAGTCTTCCAAGTAGCTGGGACTACAGGCGTGCACTCCCATGCCCAGCTAATTTTTTGATTTATTGTAGAAAAGAGGTCTCGCCAAGTTGCCCAGGCTGGCCTCGAACCTATGGACTCAGGCAATCCTCTTATCTTGGCCTCCCAAAGTGCTGGTATTATAGGTGTGAACCACTGTATCTGGCAACTCTGTTCTTTTATGGTACTAATCACCTTCTAACATTTCACATAATTGATTTATTTGTTGATTGTCTCTCTCTACTAGAATGTAAGCTTACCAAAGATGGGTATTTTTGGAAATTTTTGTCTCTTTTGTTCATTGAAATATTCTGAGTGCCTAGACCAGTGCCTGGTGCATAGTAGGTGCTCAATAAATATTTGTTGAGTAAATACCATGTTAAGGGAGTTTGACTTTTTTCCTATGGGTAAGAGAGAAAACATACAACTTTCATTTTTTGTTTGTTTTTAAGTTTTGTTTGTTTCTTTGTGAGCACGGAAATAGCTGTCAAATAAGTGCTTAACAATAGAACTGAGAACAATGTATAAGTGTGAAAGTAGTGTAAAAGATGTCTGGGAGTGAAAGGAGTCTGAGAAGGAAGACCAGAAATTTGCTTCCAAAGACAGAAAGACAATTAATGATTATTTGAATTGAGACAGGTAGATTTAGAAACAAAACCTCCCCCAAAAGGGAACAGTGTAGGGAAGAGAAACCATGTATGGCTATAGAATTAGTAACTCACCTTATTTCTGCACATTTTCATTCATTATCAAAGGTATATTTTAACAAAATTCATTATGATTCTTTTCTGTTTCAACCTCAAGAGTCTATTATTTCTACTCTACTACATTTTTTTAGACTGTGATAAATGCTAGCTACCAATGATTTTATATGATTACTGTGTATGAGGGGGGACCCAAAAAAACCCAGATTTACTTGTGAAAAATTGTGTATTTACTTTTACATGTTTAAACTACAGTCACCTTCGTTTGATGCAATATACTTACCGAGATGCTTTTTCCATTGCTCGAAATAGTTTTGAACTCATCAATTTTGATTCCTTTTAATGCTTCTGCTGTTTTTTTGTTTCACCTCTTCCACATCAGCAAAACATTTCCCCTTGAGGACTTTTTAATCCAAGGAAGCAAAAAAAGCCACTTGGGGCAAGATCCAGTGAATAGAAATGGTGGGGCACAGAGATCATGCAGTTTTGGGTTAAAAACTGCTGAGCACTCAGCAGTGAAGGCAGGTGTGCTCATAAATCATCCATCATGAAATGCACAAATGTATTGAAAGAATCTCCAGAAAAAACTCACTAAAGTCGAACGCAGTCTCTCCCAACAATGCTAGCGAGTACACGTAAGCGGATGGGTTCCTAGAACACTTACAAAAGGAGAAGCCTGTACTACAAGGGGCTTACCCTCCAGGAGATGATTCCATTTTGAGGGGGGATCCCCCCTCATAGGTAGTCTGATTTTTTTTTTTTTTTTGAGTCGGAGTCTTACTCTGTTGCCCAGACTGGAGTGCAGTGGCACGCTCCCAGCCACCACAGCCTCGACCTGCTGGGCTCCGGCGATCCTTCTGCCTTAGCCTTCCAAGTAACTGAAACTACAGGCGCATGCTACCATGCCCCGCTAATTTTTGATTTATTGTAGAGATGAGGTCTCACCAAGTTGCCCAGACGGGCCTTGAACCCACGGGCTCAGGCAATCCACTCACCTCAGGCTCCCAAAGCATGGCATTACAGGCTGAGCCACCGAACCCGGCTTAGTCTGGCTATTTTGATGTGAATCATCTAGAGGTAAAGATATAGAAATAGATTATATGGCATACATTGCATTTCCTTGTAATGTAATTTATATAGACTTGCATGGTCTGAGAACCACCACTACTTATTTTTGCAATGTTTTTGAGTTTGTGCATCATTTTCACATCCATTTTTTTCTATTTGTTATCATCCAAAGTAGGACTTTAATGTCAGACACAGCTGGTCTCTAATTCTTGCATTACTGCTCGTTAGCTGTGTCATCTTGATCAAGCTGACACATTACTCACAAATCTCTTTTTGATTTCCCTCAACTGTAAAATGGAGGGCATAATAAGACTGCTTTATAAGTTGTGAGGGTTAGATGAAATAACTAATGCCAAGCTATGAAGAGAAAAATAAATAATTGTTATTAATTCCAGATCAGCATTGTCAAGATTTGAACCCTGGTGTTTTCATCCCTAATTAAGGGTTTGCTCTCTACTGTACCTGCCACCTAAAGCCAAGTGCACCTGGTCATATATGATAAGAATGGCTAGTCATACATGATAATAACAGCTACATACACCACTTACTTGCATCATTGCCAATCTTGATAGCAATATGTCGGCTTAGCACACTTTGTATTTATTTTTTATTTTTCTTTGCTGACTTCTCTATATTCTTTTGTTTTTTAAGTTGGAGTTTCACTCTGTCGCCCAGGCTGGAGTACAGTGGCACACTCAGGGCCAGCTCAGCAACGACCTGTGATCCTTCTGCCTCTGCCTTCCAAGTAGCGGGAACTACAGGTGCATGCTACCATGCCCGGCTAATTTTTTATTTATTGCAGAGACGAGGTCTCGCCAAGTTGCCAGGGCTGATCTCGAACCCGCGGGTTCAGGCAATCTACTCGCCTCGGCCTCCCAAAGTGCTGGGATTATAGGCTGAGCCACTGAGCCTGGCCTGTATTCTTAGCTGTTAACTCTAGGAGGGCTTTATAACCTCAATACCTGGCACAGTGTCGACATTAAATAATGTTTGCTGAATGAGTTTGATTTACAACAATTCCAAGAGGCACATTGTACAGATGAGAAGCTTATCAAAGTACTGAAAGCTCAAGTTTACTAAGTGACTGAGCCAAGATTCAAACCGTGATTCTCTGACTCTAGAGTTATAATCTGATTATGTGTCTGGGCAATTGATAGACTATATTTTAAATATAATTG
Source organism: Tarsius wallacei (assembly GCA_963574415.1). Classification (NCBI taxonomy): domain Eukaryota; kingdom Metazoa; phylum Chordata; class Mammalia; order Primates; family Tarsiidae; genus Tarsius; species Tarsius wallacei. Next base: position 9,627 of record CAUYQG010170951.1, on the reverse strand, counting down.
CAATAGATATGATCCTCCCCAACTGACTAGACAAGACCGGTTCTGTAGAATCTGAATTCTGAAAAAGATTATGAAGAGATGTCTTGTTCTCAATTTCAGCAAGGCAATTTACATTTTGTTGTTGTTGTTTTGAGTTGGAGTCTCACTCCCATGCCCGGGTGGGCGTGCAGTGGCACTCTCACAGCCACCTCAGGTGGTCCTTCCTTCTCAACCTTCCAAGTAGCCAGAACTACAGACATGCGCTACCATGCCCGGCTAATTTTTTTGAGTTATTGTAGAGATGAGGTCTCGCCAAGTTGCCTAGGCTGTTCTTGAACCAGTGGGCTCAGGTAATCCCTTCCCCTTGGCCTCCCAAAGTGCTGGGATTACAGGCTTGAGCCACTGTGCCTGGCCGCAATTTACATTTTTTACATAATTTGCATATTTTATATTAACAGGGTCAAAACTACGAAGCAAGATAAATATGAATACAATTCTAATGTGGCTGGGGTCGGGAGGCCGAGGTGAGTGAATTGCCTGAGCCCGCGGGCTTGAGACCCGCCTGGGCAACTTGGCGAGACCTCATCTCTACAATAAATCAAAAATCAGCCGGACGTGGTAGTGCGCGCCTATAGTTCCAGCTACTTGAAAGGCTGAGGTGGAAGGCCGGAGCCTAGCAGGTCGAGGCTGCGGTGACTGGGAGCGGCCACTGTACTCCAGTCTGGGCAACAGAGTGAGACTCCAACTCAAAAAAAAAAAGAAAAGAAAAGAAAAGAAAAATTCTAATGTGGTAATACTCTTATATATTTATTTATTTTTATTTTAAAGATATGGGATACTATTCAGGTTTAGGTATACAAATGATCATTGTACAGGTAAAGTTTGGGCCTCAATTGGCAATTTGGTCCCCACTTCACCTGATTTGAGATCAGGTGCCCTTGTTGATGAGGCGTGCTCCCCCTCCCCTGGCAGTCTCCCACCACTGCCAATCCCTTTCTTGTAATATTATGATAATTGTTCTGGGTCTGCTTATGAGTGAGAATATGTGGTACTCAGTTCTTTGTTTCTGTGATAGATCACTGAATATTATAGACTTTATTTTTATTTATTTATTTATTTTTATTTTTTAGTTGGAGTCGCACTCTGTCGCCCAGACTGGAGTGCAGTGGCCACTCCCGGCCACCGCAGCCTCGACCTGCTGGGTTCTGGCAATCCTTCCGCCTCAGCCTTCCAAGTAGCTGGAACTACAGGCGCACGCGACCACGCCCGGCTAATTTTTTTGATTTATTGTAGAGATGAGGTCTCGCCAAGTTGCCCAGGCGGGTCTTGAACTCGCGGGCTCACGCAATTCACTTGCCTCGGCCTCCCAAAGTGCGGGATTACAGGCTGAGCCACCGAGCCCGGCCTATCATAGACTTTAAATCCATCCAAGTTGCTGTGAAGTTCATAATTTTGTCCTTCTTTATGACTGCATAATATTCCATCATGTATATGTACCACATTTTAAAAATCCAGTCTACTTTCGATGGACAGCGCAGTTGGTTTCATGTTTTTGCTATTGTGTAATTCTCAAATGAATGATATGTTGATGTGCAGGAGTTATTTGTAGTTCATATGGTTTTGTATGGTACAATGAAGAAAATCTAGAAAGACTGGCATAAAGAAAAAAAATCTGTTGTCTACTTTGAACATTTCTGTCTCCTCATCGGTTATAGTGCCTGCCAAATTACAAGTGCCCAGTGATTCTTTTATTCTCTGGCTAAATAAAGGGTTATCAAATAGTTACTATATAGATGCTGTAAACTTGCCCTAATCTCAAGATACCCACTGGGCCTATCCTGTTTTAAACACTGCGTAGATGTCTAGAAAATTCTGAGGCTATATCAAAAATACTAAAATAAAATATCAAACATATAAACCAGCTAGCCTAGTCTTTCCCATTACAGATAATAAAAGTGAAGCCAGAAGAGGTAGAGTGAGTGTCTGCATGTCAGTTGGTACTAGATGTGAAGATAGCTTTTCCTGTTTTACCTTATTCTAAAACCCAGAATCTCAAAGGTAGCCAGAAAAGACCTAAGTACATTAGATAATTTTTAAAAATTGCAAGCACACTTACACTTGCAATATTCATGAGTCTAAAAAGCAACAACAACAACAACAAAAACCCCACTAGCATGAAAGTTAAAAGAAAAAAAGCTGATTCAAATTCAGTTTTATCTACCTTTTTATATGCCCTTCTGAATCTTAATATTCTAATCTCCTGTATATACAACAAAAAAGATTGGCCTTAGGTCAGTGTTTTCTAGTCCATTTTTCTTACCTCCTTATTTCTATTTGTAAATAGCAGTAACTTAAAAAAAAGTTCTGCAGAATTCCAGAATCTAAAATAGGTAAAGTCCAGTCCTGCTCCTCTGGTTAAGATCAGAGCAGTAGGAGAGATGTTCTCAACATCTTGCCTGCTTCAACTTCCCCGTCTTCAAGGGACTTTCTTACTCTTCCATTCTGTTAGTCTACAATTCACTAGTAACCATTCCAAAGAAGGAAAAAAGGGCAGGCTCTCCCACAACTCCTTATACTCTGCATCTCTGTTAGATGGCTAAAATCAGAACTTGGAGAAATAACAAAACCCATTTCTGCTAACACCTGGAGGACATGTCTTGGCCAAAAAAGATAGTGTTTGGATGTAGCCATGTTAAACTGACCACCAAGAAAAGGACTTGATGGAGCTATAATGGGAGGCCAGTTCTCTCCCAGGTACCCTTGGTTTTCCTTAGGTTGTGAGGTATGATACATTCAGAGAGCACCTGTGGGCAGCTTGGCTAGCTACCCGAGGTGACTAGCCAAGCCACTCACTCATAAGTGATTGTGTACAGTTCATTTCCATTGGCCGTGTTTCCATTATATTTCTCGTCTCTGGTCTGGTTCCACTAAGATATCCCTGAAGTTCATTACATTCAGCATTGGATTTTGGCTCCAAAATATGTAACAATTTCAGACAATAACAGTTACCTTTATAAAGCACTAGATATTTTACAGAACCCCTCTGAGTGACTACTGGGGTTGGAATGAGGACTAAATAGGTAAAAATACAGAAGGACCAGGGTGGTGGTGGGGGGGGGGTGTTTAAGAAAACAATAGTACAGTCCAGCTGTGGAATGGATGTCCTACAAAGGTGTAAATTTGTTATCACTGGATGTGTGTAAGCAGAAGATGGTACATTTGACAGTGAAGGGGTTTAAGGTTTAAAAGAGAGTTTGGCTTGATTAATCATATGGGTTCCTTGAGAACCTGAGATTCTGATTCTGTGAAATAAAGAAAAAGAGGAAAGGAGACAGACAGGTACTAATATTTTTAGTTGTGTGGACTGAGCCTCTTGCATACTTTATTTGATAACATCCTCACAGCAGCCTCCAAAGGAGAGCATTCTTAAAAGCATTTTCAGATGAGAAAATGGAATTTTGGTGAAGTAGCTTGCCAAAGATCATACGGAAACCTTGCTGCAAAGCTGGAGTTCTTGAACTAAGGTCTATTAGCATCCAAAACCCATCTCAGTCTTCTATACCACACTGCCCCCATAAAGACATGAAAAAAAATCGATGGAAATGAAAAAAGATTACTTGATAGCTCTCATCTTTCAAAAGATCTATGGGCCGGGATTTTAAAAGAAAAATCTTTTGCTGTTTGACTAGGGCCAGATTTCCCTCAGGTACATGTTTTGTTTTTGATTTATCAAATATCTAACTTGAAAAGACTGGAAGTTTATTTGTGTGCCTTGGGAAGGGACATGTAGGGAATAGAAGGAAGTAGGCATTGTGTAAACCCACAGGACACTGCAGCTTCTTTCAAGGATTTGTGAAAGATGGTAGCCACACCCTATTTATGTTGGCAGTTCTTCAATTTGCATCCAGATGAGAAAAATCTGCTGCAGTTTCCTTCTCCACCCAAAACCCTATGAGCTTCTTTTCTGCCAGGGCCAAAATCTCCTACTGTGAAGCTAAACAAATTATACCCGTTCTCAGATTTCCTGCTTTTGGAGTCTGCATTCTTGGGGTCTCTCTAAGGCTTGATACTGGGGAAAGGATTACTACGGTCAATGCAGTAGTTGGTAATTAAATCTTTTTTTAGGAAAAGCAAACAAACAAACCTCTAGTTTTTTACTCCTTATTGCAGAATGAAGGCTGTAAGGGTTGTATCCTAGAAGATTGTGGTGTTTTACAATTTCTGCCTCCCTTTCTCTCTCCTTCAGAAAGAATTCTCTTTTTCTTTGATACTACTTAAAACAGTATTCATAGAATCCATGAAGCCTTCTTCCATTCCATCTTCACTCTTAAGCACTTTTTTGGGGGTAGGGGAATCAGATAATTTTAAACTGTTGTTCATAATTTGCCTTCAGACTCTCTCCAGTTCAGTCCTTTCTCATTAACCTGCAGATGGACCTCCCAAAAGCACAGATCCAATCATGTCTTTTCCTTGCTCAAGAATGTGCATTAGTTTTGTGTTTGTTAATGGCCTGATAGCATCCAAGTTTCCTACCCTGATCCTCAAAGCCATCACCATCCAGTGATGCTTAGTGAACATGGCATGAAACCCAAAAGGTAAATTGGATATGGCAAGAAGGAAGGTCTTTCCAGTACAGTTTTGATGGGGGTGGAATTCATCAATCTCAGATAAGTCTACCTGGAATAAGGCTCAGAGGGGATTTGAGCAAGACCAGGTGCTGAAGGAAGTGATACGCCAGGTTAGCAATGAAAAAAAGAAGGAAAAGTAGGAACAGCAACTGGCGATGTCAAGTGAAGGAATTCTCAAGACTAGGGAAACTGAAACAGGCGTTGACATTGAAGCAAAGGCCACAGAGAGGGATACTCAGCCTTGGCTACTCACCAGATCCCAATCAGTCATTTTAGGGCCAAAATGTAAGCTGGTGCCTCCAGTCATGTGGGAGGAAAAGGCGGTAGGATAACACAGAGGAATGCGGTAATGCGAAGAACAAGGAACCTAGAATCAAGATGAAAAGTGCTTAAAGTAGGAGGTGGTGGCACAGAGTGATAGAATTTTATACTTTTGCTTAAAGCAGGTCTTGTCTGTTTTTGTAAATAGCTGTTTTCGCTCACTGAAAATAACCTAAAATTTCATTTATTTACAAGAGGGACCCAAAATAACCCAAAATTTATTTATTTTAAAAAGTGTATTTATTCTTACATGTTTAAACCTTAGTCACTGTCAAAGTACTCTTCATTTGATGCAGTACACTTATTGAGATGCTTTTTCCACTGCTCAAAACAGTTTTTGAATTCATCATCTTTGACGTCTTTTAGTGCTTCTATCTCTTTTTTGTTTTACCTCTTCCCACATTGAGAAAGTGTTTCCCTTTGAGGACTTTTTCATCCAAGGGGGAAAAAAATGTCACTCGGGTAGAGATGGGTGAGTAGGAAGGGTGGAGCATGGAAGTCATGCCATATTTTGGGTTAAAAACTGCTGAAGACTCAGTGCAGTGTGGGCAGATGTGCTGTCATGGTAGAAGAACCAGTCAACTGTTTGCCACAACTTGGGATGTTTCTTCAGCCAATAATGACAAAATCTTCTCAAAACCTCCAGATAAAAACTTTGTTGACCATTTGATCCAGAGGAATAAATTCCAAGTATACTACAAGGGGCTCACCCTCTAGAAGGTAATTCTGGGGTTTTTTGGTTCCTCGCTTGTCTTTTTATTGGATCCAGAATAAATGGGCGAAGGTATCCTCTGAAACCTGTTCTCAGTCTTAGGATATATCTGTAAACTAGCATGATAAAATCTAGAAAACAGTGGCCCAACCACAACTGTAGGGTATATGTGACCCTACACACATAGTGCCTGTTGTCTGTTCTTTGAAGAGACTCTGATCCTTTGATCCTGCTTGGAGTGATGGGAGGAGTACAGCCTCTTCTGGGAAGCCACAGTGCTGTGGTATTTTCCACTGAGAGAGCCCACCCAAAGCCTTTCTTTAAAAAGCCTTTCAGAGATCAAGAGCACAGGCAAGCAAGGAGCCATTGGGAACCATGCATCCAATTGACTCTCATGCATTGTGACACTGAGTTGTCCCTTAAAATAGACTTGAAAATGAGCCAGAGCTGATGTGACTTGGGAGAAGCATAATCGCTCTTAACTTGCTTGATCTTAAAAGTGGCATTTTGTTGGCAGGGCTCAATTTCAAGGCGAAGAGGCAGCTATGGTTGGAGGCAGACAGTTAGGCTGATGAATGTCCGCTGGAGGGGGCGGCCCAGCTGGATCCCAGATGGTGGGAAAGACCTTGTCTGTGGGAGGCCATAAAAAGTCACACAAATAAGTCTATGTGGATGTGGTTTGGGAAGGAAGAAGGGAAAGAGAGGGGAGGGCAGTTATAGATTATCAAGTATCTGTGTATTTTACTGAATCATCAATTAGTACGGAAAATTTTAAATTACTCTTGAAATTCTCTCTACCATATGAGGCAGAAAGACAGAAAAAAATGGGTTCTCTGTGTGTACTCTCTACATTATATCTTTGATTGAGATCTCAAGATATCACTCTGATTAACTTGGTCACCAATGGGTTGGGACAATCAGCTTAAAAGCAGCATGCCTGGCTAGGAATGTCGAGGAATGGCTTGTTATTCATTTATTGCCTCTCTTCAAGACTAAATTTCAAACTCAGCAATGCAGGAAAAATTTCAGGATTGACGTTCCCTCACTTTGTTTCATTTTTTTGCATGCCTGTCAAGTCAGCATTTATTTTGCCCTCTGTGTTTGATGGCACTGTGTCAAGTGGGATGGCAATGAGAAAAATGTATCAGATGGTTTTAAGGTTAAAGTTCCCCAAGGTTCCCTGGCTGCACTGTCTTGACTTCTGTGACTCATCAACTTCAAACACCATGACACCCCAATCACATGACTTGGCAGCCCCATTTCAGGCCCCATCATAATGGGAAATTGTTTAATTCTAAAATTGCAAACGCTAAAATTTCCTCCTACCAAAACTTCCTGTTTTTCTACTATGCAATCTTGCCAGAGCATCAGTGGGGTGAAATCATCTTAAATGCATTTCCCTTGCATTTTCTAGAAACTTCCGATCAGCAGGGTCATTAGCCTATTAAACCTTTAATTAACAGTGGCAATGGGAAAACACTCTCTTCTTATACCTGTTAAGCGCATTTTTGATCTCCTTGTTCCTCAGACTGTAAATCAAAGGATTCAACATGGAAATCACCACTGTGTAGAAGACTGATACCATCTTATCATAGCCTAGAGAGTGCTCAGAGCTGGAATGCAAATAGACAAAGAGTCCTGATCCAAAAAAGAAGATCACTGCTGTCAGGTGAGAAGCACAGGTATTGAAGGCCTTGGACCTTCCTTCAACTGAGTTGATCTTTAGGATGGTAGCGACAATACAGCAATAGGATATGATGATAACCATGACAGATGAAAAGCCAAATATCACTGCGATCACAAACTTTATGGCTTGCAGGAAAAAGGTTTCAGAGCAGGAGAGGACTAGTAACTGAGGCAGGTCACAGAAAAAGTGATGAATAACATTTGGTCCACAGAAATTGAGCAGAAGTAAAGCACACAGCTGGATCAATGAGCCAAAGATACCAGTTATATAGGCTCCAACCATCATATGCACACAGAGGATGGGGGACATGATGCTTTGTAGAGAAAAGGATTACAAATAGCAGCATATCGACCATAAGCCATGGCTGCCAGAAGACAGCATTCAGTCAGACCTAGGCTAGAGAAGAAGTACTGCATGGTGCACCCCATAAAGGAGATGGATTTAGGCTTCTGGAAGAAGCTGGAGAGCATTTTGGGCATTATGGAGGTGACATAGCAGAAATCTAAGAAGGATAAGTTACTAAGGAAGAAGTACATGGGTGTATGTCGGTAGGAGTCCTTCCGAATCAGGATGATGAGGCCAAGGTTCCAAGCCACTGTCAAGAGTTAAGTCCCCGGGAATACTGCAAAGAGAACAGTCTTGAGCTTGGGAAAATCTGAGAATCCCAAAAGGATGAATTTTGTGACTGTTGTATTATTCTTCCCTCCAGCCATTATCCCGAAGTTTCTTAAATCTGCAAAAAGATCCTTGGGTTAATAATTGACAATTTTAATCTCATCAGACTTCCTTATTTTGAATGTGGCTTCATGTTTTTGGACATGGGGAAAATGAGAGAACATCCACCAGTTATCAAAATGGGACTTTTTTCATGGTTAAGGCAGTAATAATCATGGTAGTAAAACACATCAAAAGAAGAGTGATCTGATACTTTACGACATTACTAATGTGATTTGGATGGCCAAAGAAAAGGGTTTTTTAACTATCTGGAACGGGGAAATTGTGTGGACTCAATACCATCTATCAATGTCCCTAATGAGACCACAACAAGATCCAGACCATATTTCTATAGTAAGATCTAAATAATAAGTTATATATGCTTAGAACACCTTTGAGAGAGACAGAAAGCTTCCATCAGCTGAATTTAAAATAAATTTATATTTTAAGAAATTATTCAAAAAATTCCTTAAAAGCGCTAGTTGCTGTATTATTTCTGTGGTGTATTTTGTCATGTCTGTCCTCACCATACAAATGCCCTAGAAAGCCTGGAGCTCTAAAATTATTTTTGAGTTCTTAGGAAATGCTTTCTGTGAAGTTGATTTGGTTTTGATCCTTTTATACCATTGACATTTTCTTTTTTGGGGGGGGTGGTTGGAGTCTCACTCTGTCACCCAGACTGGAGTGCAGTGGCTGCTCCCGGCCACTGCAGCCTCGACCTGCTGGGCACCGGCAATCCTTCTGCCTCAGCCTTCCAAGTTGCTGGAATTATAGGCGTGTGCTACCACGCCCGGCTGATTTTTGATTTATTGTAGAGATGAGGTCTCCCCAAGTTACCCAGGCAGGTCTCGAACCCACGGGCTCAGGCAATCCACTCACCTTAGCCTCTCAAAGAGTGGGATTACAGGCTGAGTCACCGAGCCCAGCACATTGACATTTTTAATGAAAAGATTTTTAACGGAAAGTAGAAACAAACTATAATACATGTTATATTATACTTTTCTAATTCACTGATTGCCGGAGTCCTGCTCCCTCCAAGTCCAGGGGTTCCCAAAGGTAGAGACGGTGTCGGCGTTTAGAGGAAAAAGAGAGAAGGGGGGAAGAGAGAGAGGGAGAGAAAGAGAGAAATTGGACTCCCATCTAGTGCAAAAGCCTTTATTGAGAATTACAACGGGTCTTTTATCCCCTAATTTTGCACAGTCAGTCTCACATGTCTTTCACGTGAACACAATGCCAGGTATGTGAGGGGCGTCCTCCACCCACCAGATGCTCTTTCAGGTATGAGGAAGAAAATCCCATAACAGATGTTAACCTTAATTCATGACTGCCTATCCTATAAACCCTTTTCATCCTATGCTTATTTATACTAATACCAAGTTAAACGATTCTATAGAAACTTACTTATTTTACAACCTAAAGCAGCCCATCCCAGAATGTTTGGAATATGGCCCAGTCCAAAGTTCACAGTGGGCTACCTGCAAGTAACCTAGCCACATTCTTTCAACAAAATGGCTGTCTAAACTTATATTTCTAAAACTATATTCTACAATTTACACCTTACTCAACTTCAATAAATCCTAAAATCA
>CAUYQG010170942.1:0-16012 GCA_963574415.1 Tarsius wallacei | reverse complement strand
AGAAGGATCACTTGAGCCCAGCAGGTTGATGCTGGGGTGGCTGTGAGCGTGCCACCGCACTCCAGCCTGGGCAACAGAGTGAGACTCCAACTCAAAATAATATTCCAGGCAAGGGCGGGAGGTGGCCAGCCAGGGCCTGGCAACCTAGGGTTGGAACAGATGGTACCTCTCCAGAGTCAGGTGTCAGTAGGAGAAAGCCTCGGGAGAGGGCAGGATGAACAGAGCATCTGCCCTCCCCCATCTCAGGGACTAACCAGGCTCTGGTCTTCAGGCCGTGAGGTGACCTCCAAGTGGGAGTCTCGCCTCCCCATGTGGCCTCCACCTGCAGGTCCCCCTGGGGCTGGAGCAGCCCTATCTGTCCTCGATGTGAGCCAGTGAAGGCTGTTCCCTCCTGGGGTGCAAAGGCTGAGCAAGGGGGTGGGGGCCACAGCCACACCTGGACCCAGGCTGGGAATATCCTATGGCGCTCACCCTGCACCCCATGCCGGGACCTTAGTCCCCTGGGAAGGGGACCAAACCGCCCCTACTTCCAGCCTCTGGTTCTCAGTGTCCAGGCACTGGACTCAGGCCTCAGGTCCCAGAGTTGCAGGGTGCCATCAGTTAGGAAGGGACCCACTGTATGAATGGGCAGAGGACTGGAAAGGGCCCACCATCTAGACTGGCAGAGGCTGGGGAAGGGGCCCACCATCTGGACCAGCAGAGGCATGGGCCTAGCACAAGTCTTAGAAAGAGCATATCAGGGACCCAGAGCTTTAACGGAGCAAGGAGCAGGGACGGCAGCTCAGGTGCAGCCTAGAAGGGGCCCGTAACTGTGCACATGCCCACTCTCGCAACAAGCACACAACCACCACCTAGGAATGCGTTGATGCTCCGTTGTCCTGAGAGTTATTTATTCAACCACGTAAAATGCATATATAGGAAACTTCTCTATTTAGAAGCTGGTGGCCTGCACTCAGCATTGCACAGATAAAAATATACGACTTTCGCACAGATCTAAATACCTTTCACATTTTAAAAACCTGAATTCTCTACACAAGTTTTAAGCTGACAGGATTTGGGTTCTGAGTCTTCAGACAGCTCCAACTTGTATTGAACATGTTTATTTACAACATGGATAGAGTCAGGGCTGTAAGGCCATGTTCTCACTGTGAAACACTGGAGTATGTACATACGTACAACCTAATATAGGCAAAGGTTCTGAAATCGTCCTTCTTGGCTTCACGTAATTGAGTGTTGGTTGGGGGTGGAGGTGGCCGCCAATAGCACCAAGCCACACCAGAAGGGGCGCGCATCTGCTCTTCTGCCAAGCCACCAGGGGCTGCTGCCAAGCTGGGCCCTGCGCTGACCCAGGTGTGCCCACACCCCAGGCCAGGCTCTCAATTCCACTTCCAAATCCATCTCAAGGTCCAATCAAAAACCATGTCCAAAAAGAATCGTGCCACAAAGCCACTCATGCCGAGGTGTGCACGATGGGATGGAAGGGCAGCCAGCAGATACCCTCAGGGAAGAGCCCAAGGCCAGTCAGTCACTGGACCCCGCCTCACCTCCGGTGTCGGCTGTGCCCAGGGTGGTCCCGCTCATAGCGATGGCCTGTGCGCTCGTACGACCGTGAGCGCTCCCGCCGCTGATCTCTGTAGTAATGACTTTTCTTCTTATATTTTCCAGAATTATCCGCCCGCTCCCGTGACCTGCTTCGAGAACGGGACGAGCTCCGGCTCCGAGATTTGTGTGGCTTCTGAGTGGGGTACTTGCAGTCCTTGGACTTCCGGGAGCCCCTCCCCTCGGAGCCCTTGTAGGGAGCGCTGCGGTGTGCCTGTCTTGGGGGAGAGTCACTCCGGCTCCGGGAGCGGCTCTGTGACTTCGACCCACCAGATGTGGAACCACTGTCGCTTTTCCTGTGAGGGAGGACAGGACCAAACACTAATGACCATCTGTCCCAACCAGGCCCAACATGCACAGGTTCTCACAGCAGCACAAGCCCCAGGTTTAGGGAAACGAAAAACCACCCCAGGTAAGAAGAGCTATCACTTTGGGAGGTGGAGGCGAGAGGATTGCCTGAGCTCAGGGGTTCAAGACCAGCCTGGGCAACTTGGCGAGACCTCGTCTCTACAATAAATCAAAAAATTAGCCAGGCATGGTGGTGCGTGCCTGTAATTCCAGCTACTTGGAAGGCTGAGGTGGAAGGATCACCTGAGCCCAGCAGGTCAGGGCTGTGGTGGCTGTGAGCATGCCACTGTACCCTAGCCTTGGTGACAGACTCCAACTCAAAAAAAAAAAGAGAGCTGAGGGGTGGCCACATCACCTCAGAACACACCCACCCCGCCAGGAGCCCTGAGGCCACACCTCCTCTTGGGAGAAGCAGATCGCGATGCGGACCTCGAGTAGCTCTGCCCCCGGCTGCGACTCCGGCTCTCTCGCCCCTTTGGCAAGCTGTGAAAAGGAAGACCTAGTTGTGCACTGGGCCGCCCCAGCCAACCACCCCGCACCCCTGCCCACCCCACCAACCCCGAGGCCCTGGCATCTTACCCGTTTACCGGGCTGTCGGCTTTGGTCTTCTTGATGCCATCCATCCTCCTCTTGGGGTTCTTCGCAGAGAGCGGGGAGGGCTTGCATCCCTTTCCTTCTTTGGGGGACTCCACTAGAATCAAGTACAAGAAGTTCAAAGGCAACAATCGGAAAGCTCTTCTGGTAAAAAAACAAAACAGAGCAGGATGAGGCCATGGGTCTGGCAGGACACCCGCCAACCACACTTCCTGCTCCCAGTGTGGGAGCCAAAACAAACACGCGTCAAAGACACAGAAGGCCCCAGCCTGGCTCGCCTTTCCTCAGGACCAGGCGATGGGCAGCCTGTCTAATGCTAGGATCTGCCAACACAAGCCACAGCCCCAGAGCCTGACATCTTCCTTAGATCACAAGCAAGTGGCACGAGGGTCACAAACGCATTACAGAAAGCTGGGCCACATTCCTTGCTAATGAAGGCACGAAGACCAAGCGCTTCAGGGCCCACCTCATCTCCAAAGTCACCACTGGGCAAGCCAGTGCTGCCAGCGCTCACACAAGCTGCTGGGCCAACTGCCAAAGGAACGTGGAAGGAGCACGTGCTGCAAAGCCAAGGTTCAGGAGAGTCCAACTTCACCCTTGGGAGCAGACACCCGCCTAACATACCCAGCTTGGGTGCCGGCGAGAAGCCTGCTGTGCTGTCAAGAGCCTGGGTGCCTCCAGGCAGCAGGCCACGGGCCTGCGCCTTGGCCTCCTCAATGGCCTGCTTCCTCTTCTCCACCTCGCTCTCCAGGTGAGTCAGGTCCACCTGCAAGGGCCAGACCCTGCTCAGAGCCAGACACCACAAAGGCCAGACCCCCCCATCCAAAGCCAGACACCGCAAAAGTCAGACCCCCCACCCCCACCCAGAGCCAGATGCCTCAAAGGCATACCCTCCCAACCAGAGCCATTCGTCTTTGGCCAAACATAAACATGGACATGATAGGAAGAAACAAGAACCTTCTTCCGTGTGTACAGCTGTAGGATTTTTAAGCAGATTTCTTGAATTTCTTCCTCAGTCACTCCAAACAAAAGAAACCAATGGGGACGATTTGGCAACGGGATCTGTAAACACAAGCACAGCCACTGCTGGGTATTTTTAAACAACCTCAAGGCTAGTAAGACTCGGTAATAAAAAACAGCCTGATGGTCATCAAGAAGTCTTATCTTAGCACAGAAGGGCATAGCTTGGAGAACAGTACGCCAAATGTCTGCTGGCAGCTGGAGAAAACATCAGCCCAGACTCTCCCCCAGAGCCAACACTGACCTCCAGCGTCCGGGCAGCAAGGTAGATGCAAGCACAGGCGATGCTCTCGGGCTGGAACCGCACGAACACATCTGTGCGGAGGCTGTCGTTCATGTAGTTCCTGAAATCAAGTGCAGGAAAAACTGCAACACCCCCATCCAGGCCATCTGCACGATCTAGACTGAGTGCTACACCCCTAAGTGTCTATGACTAAGACTAGGGCCAGACAGTCCTGTGACTCTCAAGACTGGATGAGGAACGTGCTAGCTGCTTTTGTTTGAATACAGGACAGAAAGGCAGAGAAATTATCGGGAAAAAAAAAGCTGGCTGAATGTCAGACAATATGTGTTGCTATGAAAGAGAACCGACTTTAACTTGACTTTTCCCTCATTTGGCCTGCTCTCATGCAAAGCGCAATGCCTCAGAAAGAAAATGTCTACTGCCGTGGTTAAAATGCATCTGATTAAGGAAAGCTAGATCTCAAAATCCATAGTGCAGAGAAACATGCAAACTCAAATAGACTGGCTGAGCACGGCCGCGGGCTGTGGAGAAGCGGTCCTCTTCACGCCTTCACGCCTTCCCTCGAGCACACGCCTGCACCTCCTCTGGACGGCTGAGCTGCAGTTTCCACGAAGAAGTCCACTCGGAAAAGGGAAAAACGCCCTTGGATGCCATCAGAGGCATAGCATGGCATGCAGAGGAAGGCTCAAGGCCAAGGAAGTCCTCTTCTCAGGCTTACCAAAGAACCGTTTCCAAACTGTCCCATTTCAACAAGGAGTCTTAAAATGAACATTCATAAAATCAGACAGAAGCGACAAATACTAAAAGTTTCATCACAATTAGTACATTCTTAAAACTTCATCACATTTAGAACATATAAAGGTACAAAATATACATTTTTTAAAAGTTAAAACATTTAAAAACTGGCTACATCTTTAGCGTTTTCCTTTAGATATATTCCTCTAAGATTTAATAGACTAAAGTCAGACCTTATACTAGCTTTATCAACACTGCAAAAACAAATGATTCAGTCCATGAGAAAATAGGTGAACAGGTTATGTATTTACTGCTCCTAAAATAATGGTGAGCCTTGGAGTCAGGCTGCACCCACAGCTGAGTGAAGTCACGCTGTGATTTGGCCAATTCCCCCCTCCCATACCTCTGCCTTAAATAAACCCTGGAGAAGGTAACATACAAACCAACTCAGAGATTTCTAAATGATAAATTTGCCAGGTGCCTCCTGGGGCGCCTTGCTCCAAGTGTAGAGAGGGAAGTATGCATGACAGCAGGGCAGCCACACACCCCGGGAGCAACTTAGAAGTGAACAGCTCAAACACGATAAACATAACCATTGGTAACTTTTTTGTTTCTAATAAAAAGTTTGTGGTATTCAAGTAGTGATCATTTTAAACCATCAACTTTTAAGTCCTAAAATCAAACAAAATCCTCAAAACATGTATAAACTTATTGCTATATTTGAAATAAGTTACAATCTTTTAAAAAGTGTCCACGGAGTTTAAAGATGCACACCTTTTACAAGAATGTAGCAGCTTTAGGACTTCCAGAAATGACATGATCCCATGCTGACAGCCAATCTGCCACTTCAATTCTTATAGTATCCCCAAAACATTTAAAGAGAGAAACGTACTGCATCTTTATCGTACAACAATTTTAAAGGTCAAGACAGTTATAAACTCTAATCAGTACAATTACCAAAGCACGACAGGATTAACAAGAAGCACAATCGTCAGAGAAACCACGAGCAGCAGTCGGCCGTGACTATACTATCGTGCGCATACCACCAGTCTAGAGCCAGCCTTCGGTGGAGAGCCTGCACTGGATTGGCTGAAGACGCCGCTGTCCCTGCACCAAAGCACTTGGACAGCAGAGGAGAAGTCTTAGTCACTTACCCTCAGAGGCTACCCTTTGATTGAAAGAGTACAGAAAAGAAAAGTCAAAATAGGTTCTCTAGGAAGCACGTCATAGCACCAGACAATTCAGTCAGCAAAAATATGACCCTTATAGACTAAGCTCCATGGGAAAAACTCGCCTAAACACCCCGACACTACACCCTACCTCCAGCTTCACTTCTAGCACATGCACTGCTCAAGTCAGAACCGGGACTGTAGCACAGCCTCAGCCCCCTTCCTCCCATGGGATGCACGGTGGGGGAGATGCAAGCCCACCAAGTATTCACAATGAAGCCCTGTCACTGCTGCCTCCCCAGGGCCAAGTCAACAGCCTCCAGAGGGACACCCACTGATGGCACTCCCCAAGGAAGCCCAGGGCTGGGGGAGGGGCGGGCCACCTACCGTTAAGCCAGTGCCTGACACTTTGGGAATCTGATTGGAATCTACACAGCAGGAACACTGGGTGCTGGGACAAACTCCAGCCCACAGCCAAGTCATGGGACCAACCACCCACTGCCCACGTGCCTCAAATCAACATAATCCTGCACTGCCCTTGCTGGTCTCGTATGACAAGGAAGGCCGACTTACCATGATGTCTGGACCAGGTGCTGGTCACGCTCACACTCTAACACCTGGAGGTACATAACGATTATCTGGAAGATACGGGTCACGCAGTTATTACTGGGAAGCCCAAGCGCGTAGCATTCAGACCTCATGGGTGTCCACGCAGCAAGTAAGAGCCTCACGCTGGGTTCCCGGAGCAGCTCTTGCTCACACAGCCAGCGGCCAGCTCTGCTGGAGGGAAGCTTTTGCTGATCACCTGCCGCCTGCATGCAGCCAGGCGTGCGCACAAGTGCGCACGAGGCGCTGGAGCTGTGCACCCCTGGCGCAGAGGCCTCGTTCCTCACAGGCCGGCTTTTCATTCTGGTCTTCAACCTTTTTCACCAGGAGGCTGTCCTGTCCTAAACACCTCTGTGCCCAGGTACCACCTCAAAAAATACTTTCAGCAAAGGAAGTACAGTTGGTGGGTAACTTGCCAAGAATTTGAATATATGCTAAATTCAAAGAAGTGAAAATACGAGGAAATCCACCAGCAAAGATGCACACGATCATCTTTTCTGTGCAGTTTTTGTTTAAGTATAACACAGAAAATACCCACAAAACTGCACACTCAGAGTATGTGGTCAAGCTCCTTCACCAATGCATGCTGCAACACTGCATTACCTCCTTTCGAAATAAAAAGGTTCAGCCGGGCACAATGGCTCATGACCATCATTCCAGCACTTTGGGAGGGAGAGACAAGAGGACTGCCTGAGCCCACCAACCTGAGCAACTTGGCGAGACCTTGTCTCTACAATAAACCAAAAAATTAGCCAGGTGTGACGGCCTGCCCTTATAGTACCAGCTACATGGGAGGCTGCCGTGGCCATGAGCATGCCACTGCACTCCAGTCTGGGAGAGAGAGTCCAACTCAAAAAAACAAAAAACGGCCAGGTTCAGTGGCTCAGACTGTAATCCCACGCTTTGGGAGGCCGAGGTGAGTGGATTGCCTGAGCTCGCGGGTTCAAGACCCGCCTGGGCAACTTGGCAAGACCTCATCTCTACAATCAATCAAAAAATTAGCCGGGCGTGGTAGCGCGCGCCTGTAGTTCCAGCTACTTGGAAGGCTGAGGCGGAAGGATTGCCGGAGCCCAGCAGGTCGAGGCTGCGGTGGCCGGGAGCAGCCACTGCACCCCAGTCTGGGCGACAGAGTGAGACTCCAACTCAAAAAAAAGAAAAAAAAACAAAAACAAACAACAACAAAAAACAAAAACCAAAAAATAAATAAAATAATACTCATTAGATTAAGATGTTTAAGAAAACCTACAAAATTTTATTTTATTAATTTTGAGTTATAAAAAGTTTTTATGTAACACTGAGTATTTTAGGGAAATCACAGCATTTTCATTTATAATTCAAATTCTTTAAATGTTAAGGAATCTTGTTAAATAAACTTATTTTGAGGTAATCATAGATTTGCATCCAGCTATAAGAAATATTACAGAAAGATGTCATATATCCTTTACCCAGTTACCTGCAATGGTAATAACCTGCAAAACTTTAGGACAATATCACAACTGGAATGTTGACATAGATGCAGTTAACCTACAGTACATTTCCATTACCACAATGTTCCTTCCTGTTACCTTTATAAACCAAAATATCCCTTCACCTTAACCTCTAGCAACAACTATTTGTTGTCCATCTATAAATTTGTCATTTCAAAAATGTCATATAAATGGAATTCTACAGTGTGGAATACGTTTTAGAATCATATATATAAATATCTTTTAGAAATAATATATTTAATATATAAATATAAAGGATATCTATATATATGATTCTAAAAGGTATTCCACACTGTAGAATATATTTTTTTTTTACTAAGCATAATTCTCTGGAGATTTATCCAGGCTGTTGCATAAACCTAAGTTTTTATTTTTCTGGGATAGATGCCCAGCAGTGCAATTGCTGGGCCATATGATAATTGCATGCTTAACTCTTAAGTAACTGTCAAACTGTTTTCAGAGTGACTATATTATTTTACATGCACACTAGAAACATGAGTGATATAGTTTCTCTGTACTCTCACCAACATTTGGTATTGTCACTAATGTTTATTTTTACCATTTTGATAGGTGTCCAGTCATATCTCATTTGTGGCTTTAATTCGCATTCTCCAATAGCTAATGACGTTAAACATCTTTTTATGTGCTAATTTTCAATTAGTATAGGTTATTTTGTGAAATATTTCTTCATATCTTTTTTCCATTTTTGTTGGATTGCTTTATTGTTTTTGCTTTATTGTTATTTTTGTTGTTGCTGTTACTACTGAGTTTTGAAAGTTATCTATGTATTTTAAACACTAGACCTGAGCTGGATATGTGGTGTGAACATATTTTTTCCTTCTCTAGAGCTTGTTTTTTCATTCTCTTTACAAAGTCCTTTATGGAGTAAAAAGATTTTAATTTTGATAAAGTCTGGCTTATCAATTTTTTATTTTATGGATCATGCTTTTGGTGTAAAGTCTAACAACTCAGCCTAATCTTAGATCTCAACAAGTTTCCCCTAGTTTTCTCTACATTTAAGTCTATGATTCATTCTGAGTAAATTTTGTATGAGGTTTGAAGTTTACATCCAGTCTTTTCTATTCTTTTTTTTTTTTTTTTTTGGTCTAAAGAAGTCCAAATATTTCAGCATCATTTGATGGAGTTCCTTCATTGAACTGATTTTGCACTTGTGTCAAAAATCAATTGGGCATATTGCTGTTAGTCTTATTTCTGGGTTATCTATTCTGTTCCATTAATATATGTGTCTATCTCCCACTAAAAAATAAAGTCTTGAGTATTGTAGCTATGGAATGAAATTGGTTAGATTCCTCCCTTTATTATTTGTTTTAAATTACTTTAACTAAGTTATTTTGCCTTTCCATAAACAGTTGACCCTTGAAAAAAACAGGTTTGAACCATGCAGGTCAATCAGTATCTCTCTCTCTCTCTCTCTCTCTCTCTCTCTCTATATATATATATATATATGTGTGTGTGTGTTTGTGTATGTGTGTGTGTGTGTGTGTGTGTGTGTGTATCCCTCTTTTTCTTTCCTCTGCTTCTACTTCCTTCACATCTTCCACTTCTACCACCCTTGAGATAGCAAAACCAACTCCTTTTCTTCCTTTTCCTCCTCAGTCTACTCAACATGAAGATGACAAGGACGAGGGTCTTTGTGATAATTCACTTCTATTTAATAAACAGTAAATATATTTTATCTTCCTTATAATTTCCATGATAACATTTTCTTTTTTCTAACTGACTTTATTTTAAAGATACAGTATAAATGCATATAACATAAAAACTATCTGTTAATAGACTGTTGACATTCTAGAAAAGGCTTGTCAACAGTAGACTATTAGTAGTCAAGTTTTTGAAAAGTCAAAAGTTATATACAAATTTTTGACTGCATGCCCATGTTATTCAAAGGACAGCTGTACATTTTAGAATAATCTTGTTTATATAAACAGCTTGTTAGAATTTGGACAAAAATTTTGTGGAAAATGTATACCTGTTTATGGAGAATGGATATTTTTACTATATTGAATTTCCAGTCCATAAAAATGGTTTATCTTTTTATTTATGTCTATTTTGATTTATTTCGTTGATGTTTTCTATTTTTAGCATATAAGTCCTGTTTAACAAGTATAAATTATAATAATATAAAGTATAAATTTTGAAAGTCTATAAATGGCTTTGTACTATTACTTTTGATATTTCCAAGTTCCTTGCTAGTATATAGATACATAACTGATTTTTGTATGTTGATCTTGCATCCTGCAATATTGCTGAGCTCAGTTATTAGTTCTATTTTTTTTTCACAGATTTCTTGGAAATTTTACATAGACAATTTGGCCATCTGCAAATAGAGACTCTTTTTCCTGATTCACAAATATTTTCTTGCCTTATTGCAAAAGTTTTCAGTCTATGTTAAATAGGATTAATGGCAATGGACATGCTTGTTGTATTTTTATTCTAAGAGGAAAAGTATTCTGTTTTACTTTTTTTAGGTACTTGGTAGTGTTCTCCAGTAAATTATCTGGGCCTGGAGAATTTTTTTTTTTCTAGAGGTTTCAAAATGTGAATACACTTTCTTTAATAGTTAAAGGTGTATCCAAATTTTCTATTTCATATCAGGTGAGCTAAGCTGCTTGCACTTTCAAATAATTGACCCATTTCAGCAAGTTGTCCAATTTATATATGTAGAATAGTTTATAGCCTTATTTGCCTTTTGCTGTTTGAAGAGACTACAGTGATATGCCATTTTAAAAAATATTGGTCATTGTTTGAGATCCTCCTTTGAGATCCTTTTGGTTCTTGGCATGACAAGTAATTTTCTAGACTTACACCGTACACAAAAATTAACTCAAAATGTAAAAAAAAAATGGATATGTAGGTTATTATATAACTAGACTCTCAGTCTTACTTAAGTCTTTATTTTACTTGGCTCTGTTATTTGCCTTGGTGGGGGAAGGGAGAATGCTGTTCCATTACATCCAAAACGAAATAGAAATTCAGATTCCACACTTAGCTTTTATTAACACCTGAGATGGGGAGGTCATCCCTACTAGCACAGATAAGGGATGAAATTCCTTGTTTCCCATTGGACCCCTTCTCAGCAGTGACTGAGGTTTGCCTTGTTATTGTTCTGTACATTGTCTCAATTGACACCACTGGATATGTGGCTTCATTACCACTGGGAAATGGTAAGTGTTCTAACTCGCCACTGACCATTAGAGCATGTCACACATATGAAAACAAAACAATCGTGTAATACAAGCAATGTCTTATCAGAAAAGAGTGCTTTCAAATGACAATGTAATCTTCTAAGTAAAATATTAATGAAGGTTTCAAATGCACACCACACGAAAATCATTGAATTGGAAGATAAAATTTAAAAAAATTAGAACAAAGAGGAAAGGAATAACAATTAAATAATAATAATGATAATAATAAAAATAGTAAATCCCAAGATATCCCCTTAAAGCAAGATGGTGAAGTAGAAGGACCTAGACTCATTTTCCCCGCATGGACACATATTCCAATAGCAATAGACAGATCATTTGTTTTTGTGCAAAATCTAGAAACTAGCTGAGCCTATGCACCCAGTTTAGTACAAAACCAACCATGTCAAATTCAATAGGAAAATTGGAAACACACTGTCACCATAGTCCCCACTTCTGACATAGTGCCATAAAATAAGGAGGAAGGAAGCCCCAACCTCCCAGCTTCTCTCTCTGAGGAGTCAAAGAGTTGGACCATGTACACAATGTCCCAAATTTTCTTTGGTGGCCTGAGAGACCAGCTCCTATCTCACCCGTCTTGGGCTTCTAATGGGATCCAGCATGCATGAGATACCTGGGAGCTACAGAGAACAAAAATAGCAGCTTAGACTACAACGTGCCTCTCATTATAGCTCCCCCATCTGGCTCAAGAAAAACAGCTCCTAACTTCTCCCTGAAGAGGAAAAAAAATGGACATAGTATCAAACATTCCAAATTTTCCAGATGCTGCTTGTGGACGTGAACTTATCTCACTTGTCTTCAAGCACTGATGGGACAAGCCATACTCTAAATATTTGGGGAACACTAAGAAAAAAACCAGTGATTATAACTAGCACAAAATTTGGGAGGTATACAGAAGCTCTGGCTGAATTGATTGGTGAAGGTCTTCTTTTGTATAAAGCCAATCCATGAAGACTGCAAGAGGTGACACTTTTTCTAATGCATAAATATCAACACAAAAGTCAAGGAAAAGAAACAGGAGAACATGATTGAATCAAAGAAAAAAGATTAAACTTCAGAAACTGACCCTAATGAAATGGCAATATAGCTATTATAAAAATGCTATGAGTTCAGAGAACAATGTATGACCAAAGTGAGAACAAAGAAACAATGTATGAACAAAGGAATAGAAAAATTTAAATAGAACAAAACAGAATTCTTGAGTTGAAGACTATAATAACTGAATTGAAAATTTAATAAGTTCAAAAGCAGAATAGACCAAGCAGAAGAAAGGATTAATAAACTCAAAGTCAAATTATATGTAATTATACAGTAAAAAGAAAACACGAAAACAAAAAGAGAAGAGTGAAGAAAGTTTTAAGAACTTACAAGACACCGTCAAATGAACCAACATATGTATCATGGAGTTCATAGAAGGAGAAAAGAGGGAGAAAGAAACAACAAGTATATTCAAAGAAATAGTGCTGAAACTTCAAAAATGGAGAAGGAAATAGCCAAATTCAGGAAGTTCAAAAGCTTACAAACAAGATAAATATAAAGAAATTCATACCAATACACATTATAATTCAACTGTTAAAAGTCAAAACAGGCCGGGCTCGGTGATTCAGCCTGTAATCCCAGCACTTTGGGAGGCCGAGGTGAGTGGATTGCCTGAACCCACAGGTTTGAGACCCACCTGGGCAACTTGGCAAGACTTCATCTCTACAGTAAATTAAAAAATTAGCTGGGCGTGGTAGTGCGCGCCTGTAGTTCCAGCTACTTGGAAGGCTGAGATGGAAGGATCGCTGAAGCCCAGCAGAGTCGAGGCTGCAGTGGCCGGGAGCACTCCAATCTGGGTGACAGAGTGAGACTCCAACTCAAAAAAAAGTCAAAACAAAGAAATAATTCTTAAAGCAGCGAGAAAATATAAACTCCTCATGTACAAGAGAACTGCCATAAAACTATTGGCAAGGCAGAAGGGAGTAGAATGATACATTCAAAATGCTGAAAAAAAAAACCGAAATCCTGTTAGCCAAGAATAATATACCTAGCAAAATATTCCATCAAAAATAAAGGACTGATAAAGACTTTCTTAGACAAAAAAGAAAATGCAGAGGAAAGAATGAATCCAAAAGAAACTTAATTAGACAAAATGATCTTGAAAAAGAAGGACAAAGTAGGAGACATCACACTTCCTAATTGTAAAGCTACAGTAAACAAAACAGTGTGGTACTAGCTTAAAGATATATATATATATATATATATAAAATTATCATTACTACATATATCTGAAGAATAGAAAGTAGAAATAAACCCACACCTATAGGGGCTGGTATAAAGAATAGTGGATATTCACATAGATTAATAAATAAGAGTAGATTCTTATACTGTACACAAAAATTAACTAGAAGTGTAAAAAGAAAACTATATAATACTTAATACTGTAAAAATCCTGGAAGAAAACATAGGGAAAAAATTTTTATGACATGGATCATTGCAATAATTTTTTTGATATGATACCAAAGGCATCAACCACAAAATTAAAATAGACATATGACTATGTGAAGCTAAAAACGTATTTATAACATCACAAAGGAAAAAATGAACATGGGGGGAACCTATAGAATGGAAAAAACAATTGCAAACCATATAGCTGATAGGGGACTAATATTCAAAGTATATAAGTAAATTCTACAAGTTAATAGCAAAAAGCCAATTAAAACTTGTCTAAGGAGTTGAACAGACATTGCTCCAAAGATATACAAATGGCCAATGAGTGTATGAAAAGATTCTCCACATTGCTAATCATCAGAAAACTGCATATTAAAAGCACAATGAAATAGCACCTCACATCTACTAAGTTGGTGATTATGTGATTATGTAGTTTTTAAAAAGACAGCTAGTGTTGGTATGGATTTGGAGAAAATGGATTTTTTGCACATGTTGGAATGGAAATGAAAAATGGTACAGTCGCCATTGAAAACAGTATGTAGCTTTCTTAACAAATTAAAAATAGCCCTACCATATAAACCAACAATTCCACTGGTGCATATCTATCCACAAAAATGTATATCAGGTTCTCAAAGAGATGCTAGCACTCTTATGTTCATTGAAGCGCTATTCACAATAGCCAAAATGTGGAAATAAATTAAATGCCCATTGATAGATTAATGAATAAAGAAAATATGCTACACAAATACTATAATAGAATATATTTTTTTATTTTTTGCATTTTTTAAATTATAAAGATGTGGGATACAATTCAGGATTAGATATACAAACGTTGATTATGCAGGTACCCTTGTTGATGAGGTATGGCCCTTCCTCCTCTAGCAGTTTCCCTCAACTGCCAATCCCACCCCTTCTCCCCTGGAAGTTTCCCACTACTGCCAATCCCTTTCTTATGGTAGTATAATTGTTCAAGGTCCGCTTATGTGTGAGAATATATGGTACTCTGTCCTTTGTTTCCCTGATAGATCACTGAGTATGATTGACTCTAAATCCATCCAAGTTGCTTTGAAGACCATATGTCTGTCCTTCTTTATGGCTGCATAATATTCTATTCCCACATTTTTTTAATCCAGTCCAGCTTCGATGGGCAACATGGTTGGTTTCATGTTTTTGCTATTGTGAATAGAGCTGCAACAAACATACATGTGCAGGTATCTTGTTTGTAGAATGATTTGAGTTCCTCTGGGTGTATTCCCAATAGGGAATTGCTGGGTCATATGGAAGGTCAATTTCTAGTTCTTTCAGAAATTGCCACACTGTCTTTCAAAGAGGTTACACTAGTTTGCATTCCCACCAGCAGTGTAGAAACATTCCTTTCTCTCTGCATAATCGCCAGCATTTGTTGTTGTTTGTTTTATTAATGATGGCCATTCTTACTGGATTAGGTGGTATCTCAATGTGGTTTTGATTTGCCTTTCTCTGATGATGAGTGAGGCTGAGCACTTTTTCATATGTCTGTTGGCTGCCCTTATATCTTCTTTTGAGAAGTGTCTATTCATGTAAAGACCAAATTTTAATGCCTTCAAGTTTCTTTCATGCTCTGGTCCTGAACCATCTCTCTGAAGTCAACTTCTGCAGTGCCTTCACTCATTATTTTCTGCTAATATCCAGCTTAGGCCAATTGTTCTTCTACCTCAGGGTCTTTGCACTTCTTGTTATCTCTGCCTGTGTTGGGAGCTGGCCATGGAGGCCCACTGAACGTTAGGGATCAGGAAGGGCCATTGACCCCGAGACCACTAGGATGTGTTCGGGAGCTGTTGACCCCATTCCCTCCCTCCTTTTCCATTTGGCACAAGCAACCAGGAAAGGCTCCCGCTGGCTCTAACAGAAAACACTGAAACCAGAATGTACACAGCTAAACCTGGGAGTCTACTATTCCTATTTTCCACGGTTTATGGTCTTTTGCTTTTAAACAATTTAAGTTTGACTTTGAGTCACATTGAGGAGCCTTAGCGCAGGTCACAGGTTCTCTTGATGTGATTTTAGAAATTTATAGATACAGGTTTTAGAAAATAGTTTATATAGATTAAGAAAATTTTAGTAACCATTTTATTATAGAAGTGTGGTTAGTTCAGTTTGATTTAGGGGGTCCAGTGAAGTTTGAATTAGGCTGGCTGGTGCTAGAAGAGAGTAACCATAGCACAAACTGTTTTATAGAAACCAGTTTGAATTAGCTGAGAATAGTAAAAGGTAATATATCATTATGTTGGTTTCAGGTGTAAGTATCGAACGATGTTATGTAGCTATAAACAATTAAGGGTACATAGAAACTGGATAAGAACTTCATGTTATTCCTAATGTTTGAAAAATACATCTGCTTGAGAGTGGGGGGTGTCCCGTGTGCACCTGGACCTAGTCATGTGAAAGGCACATGCTATCTTTTGTGTAACCATAGCAGCAGGGGTTCTAGTGATGATAAACTTTGCAGAGTTTGGGGATAAAAGCCCTGGGAAAACACCCATTAAATGGCTTCTGCTCAATCTGAACAGTTGTCCA
>CAUYQG010170935.1:0-30515 GCA_963574415.1 Tarsius wallacei | reverse complement strand
CCTCACTAGTCATCAAAGAAATGCAAATTAAAACTACACTGAAGCCGGGCTCGGTGGCTCAGCCTGTAATCCTGCGCCTTGGGAGGCTGAGGTGAGTGGATTGCCTGAGCCCACGGGTTTGAGACCCACCGGGCAACTTGGTGAGACCTCATCTCTACAGTAAATCAAAAAAATTAGCCAGACGTGGCAGCACTCGCCTGTAGTTCCAGCTACTTGGAAGGCTGAGGCGGAAGGATCGCCAGAGCCCAGCAGGTCGAGGCTGTGGTGGCCGGGAGCAGCCACTGCACTCCAGTCTGGGCGACAGAATGAGACTCCAACTCAAAAAAAAAAAACAAAAAACTAAACTGAGATACCACCTAACTCCAGTCAGAATGGCCATCATCAACAACTCAAAAAAATAACAGATACTGGAGAGGATGTGACAAAAAGGGAACACTTCTACACTGTTGGTGGAAGTGTAAACCAGTATAGTCTCTGTGGAAAACAGTGTGGCAATTCTTAAAAGTTTTAAAAATCGACCTTTCATATGACCTACAATCCCCCTACTGGGAATATACCCAGAAGAACTCAAATCACTCTATGAAAAAGATACCTGCACACATATGTTTATGACAGCATTGTTCATAATAGCAAGAACATGGGACCAACTGTGTTTCCCATCAAAAGAGGACTGGATTTAAAAAAATGTGTTACGTATACACAGTGGAATACTATGCAGCTATAAAGAACAAAATCATGAACTTTGCAGCAACCTGGATGGACTTAGAATCTATACTACTGACTGATCTTTCACAGAAACAAAGAACTGTCACATGTTCTCACTCATAAGTGGACCTTGAACAACTATCTTAATACTATAAGAAAGGGATTGACAGTAGTGGGAAACTGCAGGGGGGGTGGGGGGGGAGGTGGAACTGGCAGTAGTTGGAATCTGCCTGGGGAAGGAGGGGCACACCTCACCAACAAGGGTAACTGCATAATGAATATTTGTATATCTAACCCTGAATTGTACCCCACAAATTTAAAATATTTTAAAAAGTCAAAAACAAAACAAACAAACAAAAAAATGCAAAAAAACAAAAAGATAAGTAGACTAAACCTCTCTCTGTCTGGTACAGCATGCACATACAGGGAAAAAATGAATTGATGATTGTCATTTTTAGACACTAAATATTTGTTTGTAATTTATGCATTAGCATTGCAATTTTCTCATAGAATATATTTTAAATCACCACAATTTCAAATCATAGTAGTAATTTTTTCAGCATTTAACATCTTGAAGTTATAATTTACATCTAAAATAATTTGACTCTAGAAAGCTTCCATGGGCTAGTCATTAGTTTCTAAAATTATAATTAAACCATATAAAATCAAATTATGTAGAAAACATGTTTTATATTATTATGTTAGTAAATCACCTTTATTATAGCAAGACCTAGGATATGTGATCCTCTAGTTTTTATAGCTTCCAATTTTCTAAGATGTTATTTAAGATAAATATACGCTTATGAATAAAATCAAAAAGTAACCCCAAAATCCAATTCACTGATTGTGATCAGTTTTTTAAAAAAGTAAAGCACTATTTGTCATCATGATCTATGTTTTATATAATTGATTTAGAAGACAACTTTAATAGCTACCAAGTGGTATATTTAATTTGGTTATAATCCTGGAATATATAGGTCACAAGTATTGGAATTAAGTCTGAGAAGTTGTTTTTATGTATTTATTTTTTCTGTTAGTGTTAAATTTGTTGACTTTTTTTTAAGCTAAGCAATATCTGGACCCTCTTCTTATTTTGTGAATTTCTGTAAGAAGCAGAGACTATGACCAATCAGATATTTCCACCTCGGAGTTAGAATCTTGAAATAGTAACCAAAGCCTCAGAGATGGAGATAAACTCTCAAGGTGGCGATCACTATGATGACAATTCAAGGGACAGCATGAAAGATATAATGATCTCAGTACCAGCAGAAATGTTCTAACTAAATTATTTCTGTGACAAGCCATTAACTGCGTCCTAACTAGTCTCCATCATTTTTGACCTATTTTCTGAACTAATTCTCCAAGTTAAAAAAAAAAATTGGTTGACAATTGAATAATTTTCCAATAATTAATTTTCTGCTTGGGTTATTCAAGATCAGTCATTATAGCTTGCAACCAGGAAACCTGACTAATGTACAAGCTTAATACCTACAGAACATTATATATATTTTTTTCCTATACATAATTACCTATGACAAAGTTTAATTTATAAATTAAGCACATCAAGAGATTAATAGCTCTTAGTAAAATAGAATAACTAACAATATACTATAATAAAATTATAAGAATGTGATATATGAAAAAATGCTCAGCCTCACTAGTCATCAAAGAAATGCAAATTAAAACTACACTGAGATACCACCTAACTCCAGTCAGAATGGCCATCATCAATAACTCAAAAAATAACAGAACTGGAGAGGATGTGACAAAAAGGGAACACTTCTACACTGTTGGTGGAAGTCTAAACTAGTACAGTCTCTGTGGAAAACAGTGTGGCAATTCCTAAAAGTTTTTAAAATCGACCTTCCATATGACCTGCAATCCCCCTACTGGGAATATACCCAGAAGAACTCAAATCACTCTAAAAAAGATACCTGCACACATATGTTTATGACAGCATTGTTCATAATAGCAAGAACATGGAATCTCTCTCTCCTCCCATCTTATTTTACTATATTTACCCTTCCTTTTTTGTGATCTGTAGGTGTGATAACCAAGATGGCTACTTAGTGAATAACAAGTGGGTCGTGTACACAGTGTGGATACTCTGGACAAAGGGAAGGTTCACATCCTGGGAGGGATGGAGCAGGAGGGCATGAGAGTTCATCATGTTACTTAGAATGGTGCACTATTTAAAATTTATAAAGTGTTTATTTATGGATTATTCCATTTAATATGTTCAGGTTGCAGTTGGCCATATGTGACTAAAAGCCAGAAAGCGAACTGTGGGTAAGGGGGACTACTATATTAATATATATTTTGCAGCCGGTACTCTCCTGTGTCAGCAGAGCTGTTACTAAACTGTGAGGAAGATTTTTTTTTCTTTTTTACAAATCTCAGGGACTTTACTTATTTTACAATATTCTGGAATGAAAAGACCTCCTGGAAGCTGGTGATCAACAATAGGATTTAAGAAGAAGCTATTCTGTAGCAAGACACAAACTCAAAAACAACAATAAAAATCAACAGTAAAAATCTAGATATTTGGGAAATCAATCATTCAAATGAGTAGAACTTTATAGAAAGCTGAATATTTATTCTACCAAAAGCCAGCAACTGTTAGTAGTTTTTTTGTTTTCAAGTTTATTAAAAAGTACAACAATCACAAATGTATCCTTCAGTGAATTTTCACAATATGATAACATCTGTGTAACCAGTACCAAGTCAAAAACAAAATATTATACCTACAAAGTACCTTCATGCTTCCTCCAGATTACTATTTAGCTTAAGGAAAATTATTATCCCACTTTTAATAGCATTGATAAGTTTTGCCTGGTTCTTTGGTAATTTATATAACTGGAATTATTTATGGCCTCTTCTGTATCAGGATTATTTTGTTCACATTGTGTTTCTGAGATTCACCCATAATGAAGTAGTAGTAATTACTTCATTCTCACAGTGTTTATGTAGTTCATTGTGTGACCATTTTTCTTAATTTTGGATTTTTCTTAAAAATGCATTACATAATTTATCATAATAAATTATATCAACTTAGAATATTTTCTTTCTCATGCAGTTACCAGTTTTTATGAAGATCAATTACTCTCCTGTGTAGTATATATTTGTAAGAGCATTGAGGTACTGCAGGGTTTTTTGTTCCTTCATCCATGTTTTATTTTGATTTTGAGACTTTGAGTTATCTTCCCCATTTTGGTATTCTCTTTTTAATTTTTTTCCTAGTTACTGCTCTCATTTTATCTTATTCCCAAAGAGTTGGGAAATAAGAATTTTGAACTTAATGAGTAACATGTGAATTCATTTCAAACGGAATTAACTGAGGATTTACAGTTGGCCTATAAAAACTGGCCCTGAGTTTACAAGATCGATAAGATAGAAAAGTAAACAGCTTCCTACCAAAGGCGGGGTTCCTCCAACCAAATCATGAAGGGACGTGTTTTTATTTTTTCTCAAATCTTTGTGGACTGATAGTTTTGTAAAACAATAAAAATAAGATACTAGATGAAATGGAAAGAATATATAAGACATAAGCCCATTTATATATTATTAGCTTCAACAGATATAAAACATGCCATCAAATTAGTATGCAGTTTTCTAAATAAATACTGTCAATTTTCATATTTATGTAATTATGAACCAATAATAAGCCATTTACAGATAATCGCCATCCTTGGACCATGATCTAGTGAATTCTCATAAAATATTCTAGGTGTAATTCTTGGTTACTGCTGAGTGTGTGAAATTTTATTTGTTTGGCCATTTAATTTATTTTGTCTTTTTTCCTATTTGATCATAATATATACTAGAAAAGTGACTGCTTTACTGATGTTTAATTTGCTACCAAACAAATATGAGGCCTTCAATAAATGGTTAGTAAACGAGTGAAAAAATGAACAAATAAGAGGATTTCTGTGTAGATGGAAATGACATGAGCGTTCTAAATGACTGTTAAAATGATAGTTGACTTCAGATTTTTACCTGGGCCCCTAATAACCAATTGCTATTTCAGTGTTTTATCTAGCCATAATATAGTATCAGTTGTTTGTAGAAAAGTTTATGTAGTGTTTCTGTTATGTTGTCTCTTGCTCAGTAGAGACTTCTTTCTCTCCAGCCACTCCTCTAAAGCCATGCATGGTGAGTGTATATCAGTTTATGCTTTTAACCTTCCCTCCAGTAAGTCAATATTTTCTTCAAGTTTCAAGAAGTAGCTGTTTCCTCCAAGGCCTTTTTTAAATTAATCCCTAAGTCTTGAGTGGAAAAGAATGTAATGTAAGCTAAAAAACACGTTCTATAGGAAATACACTTGCTGTACCAAGTAAATAATAGAATCTGCTGTCATTACTGTGATACTATTTTCTCTAATGTAATGTAAGCCAAAAAACATGTTCCATAGAAAATGAACTCATTGTACTAAGCAAACAATAGAATCTGCTATCATTACTGTGATATTATTATCTCAATTCAGTTAAATATCTTCTGACTATTTTATATTGGTAACATCAGGTAAATAAATAGTGATGCATATCAAAAGCAAAAGGGGTACAAACCAGCATTTATACTTCCCACAAAAATTACATTGATACACACTGATATCTTTGAAAACAAAATGTGTCAAAATATGTAATCCCAAAACATTCAAGATGACATCACTCAATTAACTGTTTATTTAATTGTCCTTTTTGGTAAGCAGAACAGGTGTATTGAAATCATATTATGCAGTGATTAAACTCATCTATGTTAATACCGTGGGTCTAATGGTTTTTTTTGCATTTTGTTATTTGCCTAATAAGTTTATTCCTTAGATAATTGAGTAAAATTTATTCAACATTTCTGTAAAAGATTTTGGAAACAAAAATATTATATAAAATATTATATACTACTATATAAATTAAAAATACATTCATTACAGACATTTTTGTATTGGGGATCTGTCTAGTATCTATATGTTCTTATGCTTGGAGAAGTCTCCACTTTATAAGTCTTGACTGGAAGTAAATATCCACTATAATTATGGAAGTTGAAAACATCTGATTCTAACTTATCCATTTTTTCTGACAGATAAAATTTAAGAATATGATCAATGTTATCTAGATTTGGCCAAGCTTATGAAGCTACTCAGGGTGTGTGAGTTTTGAACTAATACCACAAGGACTTGAACCATATAGAGAGTTCTTTATATTATAAGGTTCTAAGGGTAACAGTGTTCAGTACTCAGAGCTCTTAATTGTTGACAAGATGAATTATGGAATAGTGTTTTTAACAATGAAAGTAATAATTGTGTTAGAAAAGAATTTAGGCTGTGCATGTAGGTTCTCTTTTATCAGTTTTAGGAGACTAGGCCTCACCTTTTCTGGTATTTATGTGAGATTCTTGGCATCCTTTCAATAAAGTTATTTTTTTGTTCAAGTTGCCAAAGTCAGGTTATGATGTTTGCACATACAAAACCCAACAGATAAATTGACACCTAAAGTGGAGCAACAGAATCCTGAGAAAATGAGAGTAACTTGGAATTATTATTTGACTGAACATACGTAAAATATGGCAGAAGCAACATTGTTTTCCAGCATAGTCCTGAATGGGTTTAGTATCTCTCTCTTTTTTCTTTTCCTTTGAAAAGTTTCCTTTTAAGATGATACCTCTTAAAAGCCACCTTCCATGCTGGAGGCTCTTAGTGAAGTCACATGCAGGTAGATATTGTCGTTGAGAGCCCTAGGTGAACTCCCAGCATCAACTGCCAGCCATATGAGTGAACTATCTTGTACAGCCAGCACAGGAAGGCCTTCACAACACTGTAGCCCCACACAACAAATTACTACAACTACATGTGGCACTCCAAGAGAGAATCATCCAGCTGATTCTGTTAAACCATATAACCATGACAAATACTAACAAATTGTTGTATTGAGTTATGAAGTTTGGGAGTATTTCATTATACAGCAATAAAGACTTAGAAGAAGTGACATATCAGTCAAGGTCCAGCAGGAGCTAAAAACCACAACAGTAATCTGAACAGAGAAAATGTAATATAAAAATCTGTTAACCAGTAAAAATGGTTAACTGCCAAAAAAAGTAAATATAGACTCATATAGAAGCAGTAACTACAGAAAGATATTTCTAAGCTAGGAATAAAGAAGGGTCTCTGTATTTCCACATGACAAGCAACCATACCTCATACAAGTAAAGAAGCTCTCATCTTTGCTTTAAAATTAGGAGACACCCAGTCACACAGTCATACAAGTCATTGTATCAATTGTTGATTATATTAAATAATCCTCAAATTCATTCACAGTCTTATTGTACTTACTTTAATGTTTTATAAGTCAAAAGATGGAATATATATATGAGACTACATGCACACATATATATACACACAGATACATATCTATAGAAAGAGTATATATATATATGGGGGCGTATATATGTATATTGTATATGTATGTGTATGTGTAATCTCTTCTGATAATTTTCAACTCTAGTGTATTTCATATTGGAGATATATATATATATATATATATATAGAGAGAGAGAGAGAGAGAGAGAGAGAGAGAGAGAATATATAATTTCAAGCAAGGGGAAAATTTGCAAATCTAAAGCAATCCTTATTTCTGCAATTTATCATGAAGAGGTATGTATAACTTCATTTTTGTAATGCTGGTTTAAGACATTAGATTTTCTTTTCAACCTCAGGTGATTGTGGTGCTTTATCTAGTAAAGAGAACAAACCATCATTTCTGACATATATGAATCTTAATGGTTTTGGCTTTTTATGTTGTTGTTGTTGTTTTAATTTTTTAATTTTTTGTTAGCATTTACCATGAGTAATTGAAATACTTAAAGGCACCTCAGAAAATTCCCTGGGTTCCAGACATAATCTTTCTTGGCCTATTGTGTAGCAACAAATCAAATTCCCCTTAATAATTAAGATCAATCACTTCACCTAGTAGAGTGACACCTCTATTTGTCTATTTGTTCAGCAGCATCAAAACCCCCAAAAGATACAGGCAGCAGTCTACTCTTCAATGTAAATGGAAGCATTATTCTGTTCCTGGATGGAAGCATTCCTTCCTTAGAAACTAAGACCTCAAGGATTTCAGTATGGGAAGCCATCATTTTGTGTCTAGATTATTAGGTAAATTAGTGACAGAACTGCTTCCTATTCTTGATTCTCAGGTGCATGTTTTGGCTATCAGGATGGTGTCACAAAACTACCACAATAAATGACTCTTTAAAAAAAATAGAGTTGGTGGTACATGTGAGTTTACTATATTAGAAGGTTGCAGGTGAAGATTGGACTTTTAGCATATCCTGTCTTATCCTGATTGTGGACCTGGTGCCCAGTGTGTTGTCATGTACTCCTCATCCCTCTTTCTTCCCTCCCTTCCCTAGCAGTGTGCAGTATCTGCCATCCCCACCCTTGTGCTCATATAACCAGTGATCAGGGCTTATGGGTGAGAACATGTGGTATTCAGTATGATGGTCTCCAGTTGCATCCATGTAGCTGTGAAGGCCATTATTTTGTTCTTCTTTGTGGCTGCATAATATTCCATCATGTACATGTTCACAGTTTCTTTGTCCAGTTCACTTTTGATGAGCACATGGGTTGGTTCCACATTTTGCTATTGTGAATAATGCTGCAATGAACTTACAAGTGCAGGTGTGTTCCTGGCAGAGCAATTTATGTTCCTCTGGGTATATTCCTGGAAGTGGATTTGGTGGATCATATGAAAGCTCAATTTATATTTCTTTGAGAGGACACTACACTGTTTTCCACAAAGGTTAAACTAGCTTACATTTCCACCAACAGTATTCCTTTTTTTCTGTGTCAACACCTGTTGTTTTTTCCTTTATAATTAATAGCCATCCTTACTGGTGTTAGACTATGATAAATTTTGTTATAATTAATAGCCATCCTTACTGGTGTTAGATTACAATAAATTACTCTTTAATAAAGATGGAATGCTGTTGTTGGTCAACTGCTTCTGGATGAGAGAGTTTGTAGAAAGAACCAATGAACTCTGCAAAATCATCGCAGCTCATGTGGAGAAATCAGTGCCTTGGTTAGAATCAGTGCCCTGCAAAATCTCTTGATAGTGTTTAAAGTACTTTGTGAGTACAGACAGGGGTGTTAGGAGAAGTATCAAGAGCACTGAAGGCAAATCCCTATTCAGAAAATATTTTTATTATGGTGAAGTTAAATCTCTACCTCTTCCCTCATAAAAAATCCAGTGTAATAAGTCCGCTTCCAATCGCATGCTGGTTCATATGAGGAAAGTGTTGTCTAAAAAACTCAAAGTCGGCCTATGTTACCAGCAGATTAAACACTCAGCAGCAACATTATCTATCTCAGCCTTGGTAAAAGGAAGTGCCATTGTTGAAGTCCAAATTTCATCTTCAGCTATGGTCTTTTTGATTGTGGACCCATTGAGTAAACACTTGGATTGATGGGAGAAAAGGCTACTGGTATCCATGGACTAATTTGTCTACCTTATCATTTAGAATCTTTTCCAAGGAGCATGCCTTGTGGAAAGCATTCACAGAAAGCAAAAATATCTTCAAAATTTGTGCCCACTAGATGTCCATCCACATACCTCTTTCTAAGAATTCCTTCTAACCAATCTTTTATTCCTATTCTTTCAGGCCCCTAACCATTCAGCAAAACTGTTAACAATGATACATCAACCAATGTATTATGTACGTCTGATTATCTCTCATTCCATCCACAGCTGACAGCAAAATATACTGCTTGAAGTTCTGCCTAGTTGGAGGTCACTGCTTCCCTCCAGGGTCATCTTTGTGGGACTGAAAATCTACAAGTGTTCCCTTTTAGATGCTATACGCATGTCATCCAGAACAATCTATAAAATAATATTATATGTTTTCGTTTTTTAACCTCTCAGTTCATTGATTGTTAGAAACTCTTCATGAGGCCTGAAGTGTAGGTTGAGAGAGAAGAGGTAATGCGGCAAGAATTGGTTTCAAATAAATCTGAACCACCTGTTTATACAACTCATGTATACCTTTGGGGCATGCCTGAGCCTTGTCTCATGTACTCTGTCCACTTGATGAAATGTTGCTTTTGTTCATGCTCAACCTTTGGTTTGGTAGATCAGAAAACAACTAGCTCATGACTGAAAACCCAGACTTCATGGTCACCTGATATCTATGGTGAGCACTAAGTCTTTAACAATGCCAAGTAGCAAAAAAAATACCTGCACATGTATGTTTGTTGCAACTCTATTCACAATAACAAAAACATGGAACCAAACACATTGCCCATCGAAGCTGGACTGGATGAAAAAAATGTGGTGCATATACACAATGGAATATTATGCAGTCATAAAGAAGGACAAATATATGGACTTTGCAGCAACCTGGATGGATTTGGAGTCGATCCTACTCAGTGATTTATCACAGAAACAAAGAACAGAGTTCCATATGTAAGAGGACATTGAGCATTTGTAATACTATAGGAAAGCGATTGGCAGTAATGGGAAACTGTTGGTGGGGGGTGGGGCATACCTTATCAACAAGGGTACCTGAATGGTCAATGTTTGTATACCTAACCCTGAATTGTACCCCACATCTTTATAATAAACATTTTAAAAAGGGAAACAATCCCAAGTAGCAAGTCAGAAGCTATTTCTCACAAGTGAAATAATTACCCATCGAAGAGCGCATGAGTTTCTTCCAAAAGGAGGTGTATACTGCAGTTCTTTAATAGACTGTTGCCAGATTCTCCATACAGTATTCATATTTGCTACAACTAATTCGAGTATCATTGGGTCTCCTTGATTAAAGGTGCAAAGAAAAAGTCA
This sequence comes from Tarsius wallacei, assembly GCA_963574415.1. NCBI lineage: Eukaryota > Metazoa > Chordata > Mammalia > Primates > Tarsiidae > Tarsius > Tarsius wallacei. Next base: position 19,977 of record CAUYQG010170935.1, on the reverse strand, counting down.
GATTGTATTGAAGCCTGGACTTTCTTCAGAGCCATCTTTTGCCCCAGAAGACAAAATTTACAGGTAATTTAACATACAGATTAAAGTAGAACACATAAATAAAATATATGTGTCTCTCAAACTCCACAAAAGACCTACCAAACATTGTGCCTTGTTGGCGGGGAAAGCATGGGGGAAGTAGATGATGTGAAGTACAGTAAGTTCTTGAAGTTCAACTTCAAGAATATATCTTGGGTTCTAGACCATTAGCGCCCCAGAAACTTTATTGAGGTAGGTCCCTAAAATTTGGTTTAGATTCAGGAAAGGCTGAAAGGAGTCCCTCATGCAGCATTCAGAAAAGTTAGAATGTTTGAATACACAGTCCAGTCTTTTCTCTCCAGGAGAACCTGGAAGCTGGGTGTGTCCTCCTGATTGTGAGGCATTTGTGCCAGAGGGATTATGACGAGAATGATCCTCACATTTCCCTAAGGCTTCGATTCAACTCGTTTTGTGCTGGCCTGGAATGCCGGAGCTTCTCAACTGGTTTCTGGATTCCTCACAAAGGAAAGTGGTCCATATATTGTTGGTGAATCAGTGTTTCCATGAGGGGAACTTCTTCTTCATCCATCTTGTTTCCAACTCTACAACTAATCAGCCTTGTTTTTACCAGTGGAGTTTTGGAGGTCTAACTCTTTATTTGTCTTTCATTTTTTTAATTCTCTGAACATTTTATTCCAATCTGACAGTGTCTCTGCTGTCACAAAGGAATTTATGTGTCTGCTGTGTATATTACAGGAATTCACTACATTTTACAAGTGACTTATCAAGAAATTTTGCCTAAATAATCCCTTCTCGATTTTTGCTTCTGTTAATGTAGTTAAGGGACATTGACTTCAAGTTTTCTAGAGTCATATGCTTTAATTAGGGGGAATCTGTGGGTCATACCTTAATATTTAAAAAAAAAAACTGTTTGTATGACTGCTCAGATCTTTATATCTTTATAAGGTTTGGGGGAAGGGTTTAAGGTCGCATTCACCATATTTTCTATAAAGTACACTTCTTGATAGTTAATTATTTTTATTTTAGCATTTTTGCCATTTGGTGGACTGAGAATTTTCAAAATCATCAGTCCTTGTTCCTTTTTGTTTAACAATTTTCCTTCAATTTATCTCTCTCCTCTCAAATGTTACTATAAGCAACAAAAATAAATCAGGTTACATCTTTGAAACTTAATGTGGTAATCTCTTTAGCTAAATATCATACTATTGTTCATTTATTCAGTCCCTATTTAATATTTGGATTGAATTCTACTCTTCTGCAATCCTAAACAGTACTACACTTAGTTTCCTTGTACATATGTATTTTTATACATTTTTGCCAGTATATTTTGGGAATCAAAAATTGCTAAGGGGAAAATGCAAATGTAATGTTGCCAAATTGCCTAAATTCTCTTAAAGTTGTTGAGCCATGTTGTACTATTTGAGTGTGCCTATTTCCTAAGTCTGTCTAACATAAGAGTTTTGAACTTATCAACTTTTTCCCTACAGTAGATAAGAAGTTACACTTAATGCAGTTTTGTTTTACATTATTGTTATTGTAAGAGTGAGGATTTTTTTCAATAGTTAATCCCTCTTCGTTTCGTTTTTGAAAAATATATTCTCTGGGCATCAATTCTTAACTTATTTGAATACTTGAAGATATTATTCCATGAACATCTGGCTTCAATTTTGTTTTACTTTTGAAGAATCTGATTTCAGATTGTATCTTCTATTGTAACGTCTTCGAAGATACTCATCTTTTTCCCAGAATGCTTTTTATACTGTCTTTTGTTTGTTTGTTTTGTTTTAGTAGCATATTTATTTTATTATGTGTAAGTACATTTTCTTCATTAGTTTCTTTATCTGAGACTGTATGTAATCACAGGTTTTTAAAATTTTTCAGCTATTATTTATTTAAGTTTTAATAGTCTTCCCTCCTTCTTGGAATTCAATAATATGTACATAAATCTTTAAAAATTAATCTCTTGTCTTATATGTTCTGATCTGTATTTTATATCCTTAAAAATTTCATGTTTCATTTGGGAAATATTCTTCTGATCTTTTATCCAGTACAATACTCTTTCTTCATCTATATCAAATCTGTTATTAAACCCATCTTCTAGTTCTTGGTTTCAATTTCTCAATTTTTCAGTTATGAGGTTTCCGTAAAGATTATTATCATAGTTTTCATTTCTTTGTAAATTATGTTTTTATTTTACTACATTAAGCATAGATTTTATTTTCCTTTTAAGTCAATGATTGATACCACAACTTCTGGATTCCCTACAGAAATTTCCATTTTATGTTTGTTTTGTTTTGGTTTTGTTTTGGTTTTTATCACTGTATTAGTATACCAGGACTGTCAAAAAAGTACCATAGACAGGTGGCTTACATAATAGAAATATATCTTCTCACAATTCTGGCTTGTAGATGGTCAGCTTCCTCTGGTGTTTTCACATTGTTTTTTCCTCTGTGTATCTGTGTTCTAATATACTCTTCTTATAATGAGGCCAATATGACCTCATTTTATCTAAGTTACTACTTTACAGGCCCTATCTCTAATTACAGTCACATTCTGAGGTACCCAGAGTTAGGACTTTGAAGTATGAATTTGGGGATCAGAAGTGTAACAATTCATCCTATAGCAATCAATTTGCCTTATGTTTTCAAATCTTTGGATATCTTGAATTGAATAATCAGTATTGCTTATAAAAACATATATAGAGAGAAAGCCAAGCATGGTGGCTTGCTCCTGTAATCCCAGCTACTCAGTAGGCTAAAGTAGAAGAATTGCTTAAGCCCAGGAGTTCAAGACCAGTCTGGGCAATAGAGCAAAACTCCATCTCACAAGCAAATTTTGTAACTTACTTGAGATTTAAGATGATATTATCTTTCTCTATAAATGGTTTATAGTTGCTTGTGACAATGAAGCCTATGCATTAGAGATTATGAATTACCTTCAACAAGTGTTGAAGTTGATTTCCAGCTGTAATTCAGACCCAATAAAGGCTGGTCTATTTCAGTTTCATCCTTACTCCTAATTTGCAGACTTTTGGCATTTCAAATTAAACTTGAAGACTTGTTTCATTTTCAGTGAGCCCTGGATCACAAATTCTTTCTCTCAGGTCCTTGAACTTGTTATTTTTTTTATTTTTCTTTTCTTTTCTTTTCCTTGTCACCCTCTCAGCCCTGCTAATTCGTTGCTGTGAAGGTGAGGGGCTGTGTCTACAATATTGGACTTGCTCTACTAAGTTATCATCTTCTCTGAGATCTTGGTCCTGAAATTCTCACTGACTTAGGAAGACAAACAAGTAGATGGATGTAGATAAAGGTATAGAAACATAGACATATAGACATTCATGATTTAATATACTGATTTCTCAGTGAAAATACTGATTCAAATTAGACTGCCATTACCAGGAACAAAACTCCACCCCACTGATATTTCTTAATGAGCTCAAATTAGCCATGACAGCAGGGATACTGGAGAAATAGCAAATTTTAATTTTTTATTGATACAGACTTCAATTGCTTAGAATTATTATTTGAGAGACAAATGATTAATGCTAGACACTTTTACTGTATTAGTTCCCTTCATTTTTTTGCAGCTTTTTTTGAATTTTATGTTTTTAAATAGTTTCTTCAAAATTGATTTTGACTGATTAAGTAAAAACTTTGAGTAAATGTAGTTTTTTAGAAAGCAGGATTTATTAAGAGGACAGAAAAGCTCCCAAAGTGGGAGGGGACCCAGGGGCTGCCCTATATGTTTTAAATACTTGATAAATCAAAAAATAAATAATGAGTATATACTATCTGCAGAAAAACAAAATAGATGAGAGAATTTTTAATTCTGTATCTTGAAAGTCATTATTTCTGAGTATGAAATCTTTAGATAGTTTAAAACTTAAAGTTAAAAATAGTAATTATAAATTATTTTAAATAATTTGTCACAATCTTAGATTTCTCTTACGTAAATTTGTTTTATACTTATTAGTTTCTACATTGTGTCAGCAATCAATTTTTTGTGTGCTTACCTGAATGTCTTATCAACCAAATGTGATATTATTTGAATAGTGAGTTTATTGGTTTCATACTCCTGAAGGGGGAAAAAAATGAAAAATTTTATCATAAACCTGTAATTTCTCAAAAGTGATGATTACCTTGATATGTTTTAATAATTCCCTGTTTACAACTTTTTAAATAAAAAGTTATTAATTTAACATAGAAAATAAACATAAAAGTCAGGCATTATTTTGAAATACAAGTACGTGACTTGAAATTCACTATCATCTCTTTTTTTTCTGTGTTAAGAAAAGGAGTGCTATGTTTCAGCAGAAAAGACAGTACACCAAGTCAGACACTGCAACAACTATCTCCTTCAGGCATTTGTCTATCAAATAAAGAACTACTGAATGAATATGGAATTACTTTGTATTATGGGAAAAGACAATATTTCCCCAAAATACATTGCTTTATAATTATTATTTTGAGCACATTATAAATTCAAAAATAAATGTTTAATCAATTTAAATATAAATTTTAAAAAAATCATTATTTTGAAATGCCTCCAATCATCCTAAAATAAAGCTTTTCTACAAGGATTATGACTTGAGCCCAAACAAAACAATTAATTGCAAACCAGGGTTGAAGATAGAATACAATGCTGTAGTATAAGGATATTACTAATAAAATTTCAAAATTTGTTACCTCAAATTCCTGGGCTCAAGCGATTCTCTTTCTTCAGCCTCCCGAGTAGTTGGAATTACAGGCAAATGCCACCGTTTCTGATTACTCTTTGTTTCTGTACTGATGGGGTCTTACAAAATTGCAGTTTCTTCACAAAAGAAATGATGAGATAGCAACTCTGAAAACTTTAGTGTATTTATTTCACAATCTTTGAAAATAGGACACTATTTTTCTATTTAAGTCCAAACCCATAGAGTAGAAATTTGCCTTTTACTGTTTCATTCATTTTTTTTTTTTTGATTAACTAAACCTAAGTTTAGTTCCTGTCTACTAGAGGAAAGCACTTTTCAACAACATTTTTGGAAAAACTATGCATGCTTGTGTGTAAAGTATAGTGAGGTAAGAAAGCGGTCTTGTCTTTAGGTTACACTTAATAATAAAATGACAGAAGTGGTGTCATGTGCTGTTAAAAACTCCTGCAAGTAAGAAGTTAAAATAATATTTACCTTTCTTGGCGCGAATGGTAAAGGTATGTGAAGAGGGGAGGAATGAGGAGGTACCGGTCATATTCTATTTGTTTTGTCTATATGCTAGTTACACTAGTGTGGTCAGTTTGAGAAAATACATATTGATGTAGATTTATGTTATATGCACTTTTCTATGTGTATGTTACAACTCTATGAAGATCTTTAAAAAAGTGGGATAGGATACATAAAACAAGTATAGCAAATGTTAATAATTATTGAAATTGAATGAAATGATATATAGATTTTTATATTCTACTGCTAAAATTTTAAAATATTTTACAATTTTCAAAACAAAAATATTCTAAAAATAAAGTAAGATGATGCAAACTAGAGAGTTGATTTGGCAACTACTGTTGACTTCCTGACATGAAAGTTTCACACGGAAAATTAGTACTAATATAGTTATGTAGCACAACGACTTGAAACTAAATTTTGATGAAACATTTTATTGAACAGAATCAACCTCTAAGAAATTATCACTTGCACATATATGCAGTGAGGAACTCCTCCAATATTTATTTGGTATCATATATGCAAGGATTGAAGGTAAATCTGAATCTACCGTTGGGCATTTCCTTCCTTAGGTGAGGTTTCCCCAAAAGCAAAACCTGATCCCAAAATGCAGTGTTAGGGAAGAGAGAGCAGGAAGGGAGGAAAGTCAATAAATGATGTGTTAATAAGTGAGCACTGCTGTGAGATACAGAAGTTCAGACTTGCTGACTTCACGCTGAGAGAATTTTTTCACCAAAGCATGAAGAAGTTGAGTTTTTATCTACCAATCAATGTCCCTTATTGTTTGAAGATGGCTCCCATGGGCATTAATTTTACTACATGTCTCATCTAACGTGCTTCTACAGCTACAGAAAGCTCTCAGACTGGGGTGTCTGAGATAGACATGCTTATTTAATCAAGATATATGTATTTAAACAGTGCTCAAAGTGGATTACTATTACTACCTACTTAATAACTTTCAACAAACTTTGTAGTTTTGCTTCTTTTTATTTCATAAAAAGCTGATAATAAATGAAATAAGAAAGCATACAATGTATTGAGTTTAAAAATGTTATGTGCGTTTGGGGTTCTACGTGTTTTCTCTTAGACTTTGAAACAATAATTCTTCTATTTTCAAAGCAATGATGTGTTAAATCCATTTCAGCTTCATTTTTGTTGCTGTAGAGTGAGATTTGTATTATAAGATATTTTATTTGTGATTCCATCATTCTCTTTATAGGTATCTTGTAAACAATAAGGACAGTTTAACAGGATCCAAAATAACCTGGAGAATCCAAGACAAGGAAAATTTTTATGGCTACAAAATAACAATATGAAGAATAACACTTCTCGTTCTGGGTTGCTTACAAGAATGGAAGTAGAAAGTATGACAAACTGAAAAATGTCTAGGAAATTTAGTGACATAATCCCCATTCAAAATTATGTATGACTATAGGATCACTAATGCAGCCTTTTCTCTACAGGAAAAAAAAGTGCAGGAAAAAACCCTAAATACGTAAAATAGATACTTTAGACAAGAATCTGAAGGAACTAACATATTTAAAATATAAATTGAAGTAATTTGAGGGAGAATAAAAGAAGGAAAGAAGGAACCAACTGGTTCTGGCTTTAGCCTTTGACTAAAGTCAAGAGATTGTCTGGAAAAATCTATGGAATATGGTTTACACATTTCCTGGCACAGAGTCCGTACTAATCAAACATGAGGCCACCATTCCTCTTTACCTTTCAGATGCAGTTTGCAAAGGAAGTGACACAATCCATACTTTCTGGAAAGCATAACTAACTGTAAGTGAGCACCAAATAAGGGACACATAGAAAAATTCCTGCTGCAGTATGTTTGGCATTACAATATTTGCATATTATATTGCTTTAGGACCAGGAAATCAAATCATGCAAGTAGCAGAAAAAAATGTCTGAAAATAATAAAGAATTGCATGGCTTGTTCCATGTTAAGGCTACGTCAACCTACCTCAGCTATCACACTCAGAAGAGAATTTCGCCATTGCGGAAGTAGAAAGAGAGTAGCATCAAAGACAATCCATTTGTTCTGTTAACAAAAATAAAATCCTCATAGATCTAAACTCTCTTTAAAATGAAAATTAATTAGTGTCAGGCTGATACAAAGTGCAACAAAAGAGTAAGGGAACAACATTGGGAAGCGCATTTCTCTGACAATGATTGACTGGAGGCTCTAGAATAAAATTATAGTTACTTATTTAACGTAGTTTATGACCTCCCGAGTGTCAGAGGAGAACGTAAGAAGAAAATACGATGAAGTAAAGAAAGCAATAAATGAGTTATCAAAGAGCTTCAAAGAAAATTATAAATCAGTGGTAAAATCTTCATTTGACTCTGGAGTGGTTATTCACTGCTGTGGAAAATCAAAGCAGTATATAGACCAGAATCATGGGAAGTTTTACCAGAACACAGAAGAAAAGACAGATTTGAAGTCATAAGAGAAAATAAATACACACAAATATATATAATGTATAATGTACTGATAGACAGGTAGATAGATATATAAAGAAGTTTATCTATATCTAGAACAGAGAATACTAGTTATTCCCAAAAGCATATGGCTAGAATAAAAATAGAAAACATAATTAAGACAAAACATTTTAGAGGTGATAAAGGGCTTACAACATTTTAGGTATGATTGCTTAGGAAGTCTTTATCTAGATATATCCTAATAAAACATGTGAACTACAAGCATGAAATAAAAACACCAAAACAACCTAGGGAAAAGCAAATACCTATAACTGATGAAAAATCAAGCTGGCCTCAGACCACTTTCCTGCAGTAATGAACGACAAACTACATTGGTGCAGTAGGCATCAAAATATATAAAAATATAAAGCATATAAATAATCTTACTCAGGTTGGCTATATTTTCTTTGTAGAGATCTCCCCACCCTTTTATAGAGAAGACATTTTATTTTTCAAGCCTATCTCAATATCTCTTTCCTGTTTATGTTATCTATCTAATTCAAAGCCTTTTCATACTCTTATCACCTCATTTTTTAAAGGAGTATCTATAAAAATCTTAAATTATCCTTAATGTGAGGAGTGTTCATGGTAGCTGACTACAGGGATTGAACACTCACCTCCTCCGCAAAAAAGAACCAAATACTTAATAGCAAATATATAATCCCACTTAAAATAGAACATTGAAGAAAGAGCATTGGAATTCAGCAGAGAAAAGAGAGGAAACTCCTGAAGCCTGAAAGTAGTGGGAAGTAAGTCCGTCAGCTCAACCAAGATCAGCTGAGTCCTGAGAAGTGTGGAAAAGGGTAAGTGAGCAGTCCCCAAGGGTCCACATTCTTGCTACAAGCTACAGCTCAAGCCACGGGAGAACCACTTGACCCTTGTTGGCCCTGATACTAACAGAGAGAGCTTCCTGGAGCCCACACGACAGCATCTTTCCAAAGAGTGTGCTCATCCTGAGTTCCACATACACCTGGAGACCTAAGCAGCAGCTAAAGTACAATACCATTTTGACAATTCAGCCCCCACCAAAATACATCCTGCCCTGGGGCCCGGCAGCCCTTGCATCTCCACATCCCAAAGCCCCATTAGCATCCCCCACATCCATCTGGAGGGCTGCAGCAGTGCCATGCCAGCTGGACCTAGCAGTGTGGATGGTTCCCATTACTCTAACTCACACAGAGTCCTACACCTCAGGAACTAGGCAATGCAGCACACCAGGGAGACGGTTTCTGGGACAAAAGAATCCAAAGTGCATGCTTCCCAGAGCCTGAGAGCTGTCTGCCTGTGGTTGCTGACAGCAATCCCAACACCATCTGCAACAGCTCCGATGTGCACTAACACGTACCCTGAGGTCAAGCTCTCTTTAAACACTGCTGCAGCTGTTTCTGCCACCAGGGGCTAAAGCATACCTTCTCCAGAGTCTGAAAGCCACTTGACTGCTTGGGACTACTCCCATTGGTAGCATCCCTGCTCCTCACACCCAGCAGGCAAGATGACTGTCAACTTGCATGTATCCTGAGTTCATGCATTTTTTACCCACGGCCACAAGTTGCTTCACAGTCTATGCCCATCTGCACTACTGGGGAGTTCTGAGGACAGGTCTGTCCTGCCTTGCTCTGGTCCATGGCTGCCCCTGCCAGCACCCAAACAAGCCATCTGGAGACCCAAGAATAGGCCCCCCTATACCCACTAACAATGGTGCCAACTTATGCTGCCTGGGGGCTCAAGGACAGGCATGCTCTGCCTGCTGCTGCCACCACTGAAGCCTGATGACTGGTTCATCAAATACATGCAGGAGATCACTGAGGATGGTGATGCTTCTTTGAATTGTTCTCTAAGATATCTCAGTCTTCCTCACCACTCTCTGGAAAGCAGGCTCATCAAAGTTAACTTGAGACCAGGAGTCCATCAAGTCTAGTTTCCCTGGTTCTTTCTGGCTCCCTGAGAGAGGGCATTATATGTCACTGCTGTTTTAACAAACATGATTTCACTGGGCTCTTACAATATCATCTTGAAGTATTATATTTTACAGATATGAAAACTCAGGTGCTACCAAGGTTATTTGATTTATCCAAGCTAGGGAAGTGTGATTTCATAATGATTTAGAAGACTTTCCTAAAGGCAAGGATCTGGGATAAAGACTCTCTCCTAACGGACAAGATGGGCTCCTCTATTAGTTTCCTAGGAAGGTTGTAGCAAAGCACCTTGAACTGCGTGGCTTAAATCAACAGAAATCTATTCTCTTATAGTTCTGGAGGCTTGAAGTCTGGAATCAAGGTATTGGCAGCACCATGCTTTCTCTGGAAACTTTAGGAAGAATGTGTCCTGTTCCTTCCTCTCAGCACCTGGTGTGGCTGGCAATCCTTGACATTCCTTAACATGTGGACACATCACTTCAATCTCTAACTCTGTTGCCACGTAGCATTCTCCTCCGTGCGTGTCTGCTTCTGAGTCTTTCTAAGGCATGTTTATTACCTTGCTCTGATATGCAACAAACCTTAAAAATGAAAAAAGGAAGAAAAAGAAGCAGCAGCTAGTCATATTGTGTTAAGAACCCATGGCACTCTAATATGACCTCATATTAATTACATCTGCTACAACCCTGTTTCCAAATGAGCTCATATTCTAAGCTTCTGGGTTGGATATGGATTTGGGGGCGGGGGCCATTATCTAGCCCTGTATGGTGCCCTCTGCTACATCTCTTCTTCTCTTGTCTATCTTGTTGGGTTTTTGTTTGTTCATGTGCATCCGGTGACACAATACATAGGTTTATTTGGCTGGTCTTATTCTCTTTGCCCTTCCAGTTTGGCAACACACTAGGATATTTCTTCTCCAACATCCGTATAATCCATTTCCTGCTTACATGTATTTTTGGCCTCCTCCAAAGTACTTCTTTTCACTGATTCTGCTCCTACCCAAGCCCTGCATTCCTGTGGATCTGCCCATGAGCTTTCATAAAGATGTTTTGCCTTCCTACGTCACCCCAGATAGGTAGTTCCTGGTCCTACCACCTTAACTAACTTATTTGTACAAGGTGGGGCAGTGCCGCTATAATTAATATTATCGTTGATTTAATTTATTTCTGATTCCCTGTAATTCTTGACGCTCTAGGGTTTTCTACATTTAATAAAGTTGAGCATCCCTTCAAGGAAAAGGCAGAAGTCAAAGGGAAAATTAAAAACAAAAACCAAAAACAAACAAACAAAAAACACTCTCAGAGCCTACATCTGTAAGAAAAAAGATTTTTGGGGGAACTCCCAGACTCAAACTTTAAAGTATTAAGCTCTCTATTGGAATATTCAGACCATGGCAGTTCTCTGTATTCTAGTGAATAGAGATATGCAAGATTGAAATAAGTTCATTTTTTCCTATATGAGGAAGGTGAAAACCTCTCTGGTAGGAAGATTGTAGTGGGAAGCTTATGGTGGGGGAGAATGGCAGAGGAGAACGACAGAGGGAGAAAGAAAGAGAGCACAAATTTGGAAGATAGGTGTGCGCATGTCCCTTACTCTTTAAAAATTCTGTGATATAGAACGCTTTTTCAAAAATCTTACCTCAACTCTTTGATGAATGTCTCACAGAGCACAAATCGGGAAAGCTACAAAGGAGTAGAAATGTCACCATGGTATATTCAAGGTAAAGAGAGAATGAAAAGTGGTGCCATTGGGTTTCCTGCTAAAAGGATGTGACACTGTGAGTGATGTGTAGGAGACCCAGAATTTCCCTGGTGGCCCCAGAGGAGAATGTGAAATGTCTCTATGGCTGGAGAGCCGGCGGGGTGGGGGTGGGGGTGGGGCGCGGAAAGCCGGAAGTTTGGAAGAGGAGGGAGCTAAGTCCTTATGTAAAACCAGTAGGTAAAGATGTGAGCTAGAGTGTATAAGGGTGAGAGCAGAAATCCACAGATCAAATGGAGGTCATCAACGCTGAATGAAAGAGGACACCCTACTCCATGATCAGGACAAAGTAGAGTCAATACTCTTGGGGTGAGGACAGGGAGAAGAGTGTGTGTGAAAAACCTGGAAAATCTGGGTAATTACATAAAAGAGACAAAGTTTCAAACTCAGAAGGGACTGTGCTTCCCTGACCTTTTTCAATTATTAGCTGATACGAGTAGCTTGTTAGTAGGCTGAGTTTAATTACAGGTTGAGTTAAAAGTTAATTTCAGCAAATACGTGTTGTGATGGCAAATTTCAAGCCCATCACCTGGTTAAGACTCAAATTTCTTTTCCTTTTTTTCCCCCATTACATGCACATCTGTAATTTGCTCCAAATAGAGAATTATAAGGAAAATTTTGGTTTTACCCTCTTCTAGCCTTTTATATTTTATCTGTGGGTTAATCAAGTCATTTGTTTGTCAGAAACAGTGGATTTCTTTATATTTCCATCATAAAATTTCCAATCTACTTTGATGATCTTTCTAATGTAACTTCTGGCCTACTGGTGACCTAGAAGTATAAGCATTGCTTCATACCGTCATGTTTTTAAAAGACAGTGAGCTGAGCATAGTGATAAACAGAAACTTCTCTGCATAAATATTTAAGCTGTGGAATTCTCCAAGGATACATCTAGGGATGTGGTGCTTTCGGAAATAATCTTGAAGCAGAATTGTACTCTCAAATTTTCAAGTTTTCAGAAGACATTAAAGTATTCCTAAGTACCAAACTGCCAAACCGTCACAGACAGACTGTGGAAAGACTTCAGAATTCGATGTGACTGGACAGAAATGGGGCAGATGAACTCTGAATGAAAACAAGTAATGCAACGCTTTCAGAGTAAAACACTTCAGCAAACTTATAAAACTAACGGGTTTGACCTGTCAGCTCATCCCAAAACACAAATCATTCAAGTTATTAGTCCTGTATGTTAATATTCTCTAACAACTAAAAATATTATCAATAAAAGTATTGAGAGTAATAATAACAACGCATTACTCTGTGCTGGGTGCTGAGGTGTATTATTCTGTTTAAAATTCTTAGTAACCTTTCATTCATTTCCTTTTATGGGATAAGGGTAATGTCAAGGTCACAATGACGTCAATGATTCAGCCCAGAGCAGTCTGATGTCAAAGCTCAGACATTTACCTACTATGTCACACTGCCCTGCACTGAACATCTCCTACTCTGGAACAAATCAGCCTTATGTCTGTTCCTGAAATAGTGTCAGAATTATAATAGGAGTTCAAGGGAGACATGCCAGAATAAGAATAAATCTAGGACAGGACTACTTAAATTACGCAGGCTATGGTATAATCAGGGGAGAACATTACGAAATAATTATTAGTTTAGGATATAAATTGTATAGAAATCATGAGTAACATACAAAATCCTAGAAGTCTAAAACAAGGGACTGACAAGTCTGGCAAGAAAGTACAGCATTTACCAACAAACTGTGCTGCTATTTTTAAGGTTAAGATATCAAGAGTACCAAGATCCTTGCTTCATGTTTTCTGCCTCTGACTCTACTTTCCTCAGTTTGTTAGATACTCTTCACCGGCAGCTGCAATATATCTGAGACCTTAGCCCCATCATCTGGTTACAAATTACCTTGGCATCCTCTCAAAACAGTGTCCACATATCTAGTCTCTCCTGGGCTCCTCCTTTTCTATTTGCACCCTGGATTTGCCCTCTTCAGGGATTATTCTTTGGGTAGTTTGTTGCTTTCTCAGGCAGAATATCTCTCCTCCATCCCTCCTAGTCCGTACAGTCGAGATTTGACCTGTTTCCTTGTTTCTAGTATTAGCAATTACCATTCTCATTCCTCTTTTCCTTCTCACTGTAGCTTGTTGAGGGATAATTCTCTTCCCCCAAATGAAATCTTTGTCTCATACCTGACATCAGTGTCTTATTCCCACTGCGTAGGGGCAACTGCCCCTGTCTGCCTCCTAGGAAGCCCAGCACCCAGAATCTCCGGTACTATGCGACACCTCACGTCTATCACTATCATCTGAAACAGTCAGTTCCATGTGATGTTGCTGAGACTTCCAAGCTTACATGTTGGGAACTATTACTAAGTCTTGAGAAATATAACTAGGTAGACAGGATGTGGCTAGAGAGAATCTGCTGTCATCACAGATGATTTTGACATTCTAGTTTGTTTTTACAAACAGGCCAGGTCATAGCACATATGGAATTCTGTAGGATTTAAAGAGCTGGCTGGGAAACTGGGAGTAGCAGCAAATGAAGTCCAGAGCCTGACATCTGTGTTGTGGGAAGAGGCTACACTAGAGAAAGGACAGATCTGCCACCGATGTTTGGAATTTGCTTACTCAGCCACATCTCTAGAGTGACCAGTATTTCTCTCTTCTGTCGTACTACCTCTGGTAGGTCTTGTGTCAACACTGACGCCTGCCATGACATCGCCTCTTGCATACTTTCTAAGTCGGAACATCTAGCTCATACTGGAGAATGGAGACAGACATGTTAAATAAAACTATGGTCAACAGAATTATTACAAGTTATTATGATAATTAAAGCTGTCAGAGGAAAGTCCCCAAACAGAAGAAGACTCTTGAATGGATCCTGGCAGTCATGCAATGTGGGTTCTATGCTCCATGCTGCCTCCATATTCACTTTGCAAAATCCAAGAAACTGGTGAAATTTACATTGCTCCTATAAGAAACTGTTCTAATGGGCCATAGAAAGTGTCCTGGGCTTGATTTCATAACAGCCCCTGGGCCTGCCTTCTAGAGCTCCTCCCTATCTCCTGTCTGTCCTTAAGTCTCAGCTCAGGCTCACCACCTGGAGGCCTTCAATAGCCACTGCTAACATGTGGCTCTATACAACACGTCTTCAGTCACTGCAGACTAAAAAAATGCTGAATTTCAAGAAGAAGAAAAAAATACCTTGGTTGATGGAACTGTCCAGTTATTTCCATAAGGAATCTGTGTAGTATTTTCATAGGAACAGAAAAACATCATAAGTCCAGTGCAATTTCTAAAAAAATCTCATTGTTGTATAATCCAATTAATGGTTGCATGTAAAGTCTGCTATCCTGTGCCCTAGGACTTTATTCATAGTACTTGTAGTGTCAGTAGAAATAGTGTTGCATATACTGACTAACATGTCTTCCCCCACTAGTTTTTGTATGTCTTCATGGAAGGGATTATGTCTTATAAATATTTACGTGTATAGTAATGGAGGATAAGACCTGGCACAGAGTAGGTGCACCCAACCGTTTCCTCGTTTTTTATTTCAACCACAATCAGAATAAATTGTAAAATGAGAGGTTTATTTAAGTTATCTCCAACATCCAAATATTTCACTCAGAAATTGCTAAGGGCTCTATGGGCACATGGTCCTTCCTATGCAGAGATGAGCATTACATGGAAAAAAAGGTCCTGGATTCCTGAAGCTTCTGTCCTAACACTGGAGGTTAAAAAAGTAATCTCCATGAGGTATACTCGTATACTCTAGGCTCCTTTGTTAAAGGAATACACTGATTTTTGAGGATGGTAAATTCTTCTAATCTAGAGCGCTGCAAACACTCAAGAATCCTACGATTCCATAACTAAGAGTTCAAAAAGACAGCACAGATATGGGGGTGAAGTAACACTTCAGAAGCTGAAATCTGGAAGAGCCTCATGGACAAGACTCATGATGAGGTTTGATCTGAGGAAGGAGTTGCAGTTTACTGCCCTGCAAAGCTTCTGTGCTGCAGCGTACAGGAATGATCTACTTGTGAAAGACAGCTCTCCAGAATCCTAAGGCAGTTTCCCCCCTCAGGTGACCAGTGAGTGAGCTTCACTCCTTTCCCTTCAGAAATGCCACACATCGAGTTTGGTTTCTAGTGTGATACTTAATTCCATCTAGTTAAAGTGAAATTTCATAATTCCTGTGTGAGCCCTCCTCTGGGACCCTCTCAAAATGTTGTATCTTGTAAACCCAGAGGGTAAGCGCTAGATCACACCTCCTAAAACAAAAAATTCACAATTCATTTAAGTGAGGAAAAGGACCTTAGAGGAAACGCTGAGGGCTATTCCTTCTCTAGTGCTTGGGGGGTTCCCCCTCCCAGCAGAAGTACAGCACAGGAGAGGAGCCTGCAGTGTGTTAAACTAGGCTATTATCGGAGCAGATAAACACTGCTCCAGATTTTCCATAGCAATTACTTTTGTCACACAAGTATAAATGCATGTTTTTAACCATTTCCATCACTTGCCTACCTCTAGGCTGTTTGCATAGTGAGTCATATGTTCAACAAAGTGGACTGCGTCCAGGAAACACTGTGATCTTGGTTACAGAACGAAATCAACCGCTACAATATTCCCAGCTGTTCCCCTATTAATTTGCAGTGAAGTATTTCCACACTTGTTCCAACGTAAATGAAAGCTGTTTGGGATTTTCTCGTTCTTTTGTACCTGTAAGTTTGCTAAGCTCCTTACACATCAGCGCGAGCTCCGTCCCAACAAAAGACCCGTCTTTCACACAAGGGAAAAGCTCCTCCAAGCAGTTAACTTCAGCAGGAAACATCGCATATAAAATAACCTCTGAACTTGTCCCTCCCCCCAGAGCCTTCATCTGCCGCGAGGAGCATGCTTTCATTTAAAAAGCCAGAAATAGGGAAGAGACGTCGTTCCCTCCGAGGGCCGTGGCCTGTTCTGCCCTCCAGCCAAGCAGAACGGACCCCGGAAGACCTCGGGCGGAGGAGAGGAGCCGGCGTGTCGTGCCAGTACCCGAGGTCTGGGGGGCGGCGGGCGCCTCGGCGAGCCAACGCAGACAGCGGCTCGGAGATCCATCCCGGCACCCGCCGCCGCGGAGCTCCCGGAGGGCGGGGGAGGGCCTCGGCGGGGGAGGCTGGAGGCCGGATGCCGCGGGCCTCGCGGAGCCTCCCGGCGCTGTCCCCTCCCGGAGGAGCTCGGCGGCCACCGCCGGCGGGCACAGCCGAGGAGGAGCCGCGGAGGCGCGGAGGCAGGCGGCAGCGCCGCGCACCCGGCTTTGACGTCGCCCGGCTGCGGCTAGCGGCTCGCGCTCTCAGCACGTAGCGCACAACGTGACCACACACAGCCTTCCTCCCCGGCCTCCCGGCCGCCCGCGCCCCGCGCTCGACGCTTCGCCCTCCGCCTCCTCCTCCCCCCTCCTCCTCCAGCCTCCGCGGCGCGCATCCCCGCGCACACCCAGGGATCCCGGCCGGCGTCTAGCCCCGGACGCTTGGCCGCCCAGCCCGGGCGCCTCTGCCGCAGGCGCGGCCCGAGCGGCGGCCGCGCAGCCGGGGTGCCCTCCGCAGGCGGCCGCTCCCGCGTTCACCTCTGGATGCCACCGCCACGCTAGCCCAGGCGGGGAACCCCTCCTGCGGCTCCCTGCTCTAAACTCCCGCTGGTCCCGACCGCCCCCACCCCCTCCACCTGGCGGGGGCGGGCGCGGAAGCGAAGAGGACGCGCGCACAGAGCCGGTGGGCACGCGTGGACGTGTGTGTGCGGATCGGGTCTCTGCTGGGCATTCTCCCTCTCTGGCAAGTGGCGGTGCCTGGACTCAGCTTTCGGCTCCCGGAATCGGTGCGGCCGCCCGGAGCATCCTCCACACTGGCGGGGCGCTAAAGGCTATATTGAAGAGCGGCGGCGGTCAAGGCTGGTGCCCGAGCGAGCTCCAGACGCGCACTCCGTCCCCCGTTGGACCCCTTCCTCCCCCTCCTTTCCCCCCTCCTCCCCGCCCCCGTTCCCTTGGCCCCACTCCTCCTCTTCCTCCTCCTCCTCTTCCTCCTCTCCCCGCCCGGCGATGCGAGTCTGGATCGGGTAACCGGATTGGCGTTGCAATGGCAACTGATGGAATGGGGAAAGGCAAGACAGCAGGGCTGGGGGCTCCGGACTGCGGGCAGGCGGGCCGCTGCCGCCGCTTGACGCTCCTCCGGGGACCCTCGCGAGTTACTTTGTAAAGGCGAACCCAGGCGACAGAGCCTTGCTACGCGTCCCGGGTCGGAGGCCGCTTCCCGCTTCTAGGCGGTCCGAGCCGGGCTCGCAGCGCGCGGCACCCCCGGCCCCCTGCCCGCGCCCGCCGCCGCCGCGGAGACTGAGCCCGCTTCCCCGAAGAACACTTCGCCTCGCAGCTCCCCTTCCCATCACCGCCCCCTGCTCCTCCCCGGCGCCTGCGATTTTCCCAGGCGCCCGGTGCGAGTGCGGCGTGCGTGTGAGTGTGTGTGTGTGTGTGTGTGTGTGTAAGGGTATCGTGGGGTGTGTGTGTGTGTGTGTGTGCACGAGTGTGCGGCGTGCGGGGCTCCTGCGCTCCGTTCACGGCCGCCGCCGGGGAAGGACGGACGGACGGCGCTTCCTCCTACGGCGAGCGGTTCCCGGGCATCCCGGCGCGGCCCGGGTGCGAGTGGAGCGCGCCTGGCTGGCTGCCGGCCTCCGGAAGGTCCCGCTGCGTCCCCCCTGGGCTGGATATGTCCGTGTTCACGTGAAGATGGATTTAGTGTACGGGCTCGTGTGGCTGCTGACAGTCCTCCTGGAGGGGATCTCCGGTCAAGGAGTCTACGGTGAGTGGGATCGCGACGCTATCGTGACCTTGTGATTCTTGGGCGAGAGAGGCTGGCGGGCGAAAGAGGCACGACTCGCGCCGTGCCGGGGCCCCTCCCGGCGTGGCATTTGATTTACACTTCATCACGTTCCTGGGAGCGATAAGGAGGCAGCGAGCGCGCTGCGGATTGGGCTGCGAGCCGCTCCCCCGGCGCCTTGGCTCGGGCTAGGAGTTGGGGCGAGCCGGCCGCGACGCACTCGTGCGAACGAGCGGCTTTGCACTTGATTCATCCCCGCGGGGGACCCGAGCTCCAGCAAGGCTTTGATTTAAGAATGGGTTGGCTCCTCCAATGCCGTGGGGTCGCTGCCGCGGCTTCCTCTTCCCGAAGGGAAGCTTCGAGTGTGACCCTCGTGAATCTCCCCACCCGTCTCCGCATCCGCCCGCCCGCCTCCTCCTCCTGGCCACCTTTTCCTTTTTCTGTGAATGCCTCCATGCCTTGGTTTTCCGCCTCAGGAAGTGGGGTGACAGTGGAGTTGCGTTCTGCACCAGCCGTTGCCATGAGCACTGACTTGGGAAAGGGAAAATAGCAGGCAAGATTCTTGGTGCCAGACACAATTAAGGGACATGTTTGTGTGAATGGATGAGCAAACGCATGAATGAACGGACTCCTAAGTGTGAGAGTCTCAGCTCCAGGGCAGGACACCAGCTCCCTGCAACCTGGGACACCATCCCAGGTTCCCCTCTGGAAAACCCAGATCTGGAAGGTTTCGCACCTGGAGCAGGGCAAGCTTGTTCATTCGGAGGGTTTGAAGTCCTCTAAAGCAAAACCAGGTTCCTTTGCCTGTCAGCAGTTGGCACCCTTGGCCGTCTATACACACACGTCCACACACACACACACACACACACACACACACACATCCAGGCCCTGGTTAATAGTGGACTCAAATGTAAGTCTTTTCTTGGGACAAGTAGGCTGTGCCCCCCAAATAACTTTTGTGTCCTGGAGATGTGGTAGGAGGTTACAGGGGCAGCCCTTGAAGGAAAAGCAAGAAGCCAAGACTCGCACACTCGCACACAGCACCCCACCCCCACCCCCACCCCCGCCTCACCCCTCTGGCCCAGAATCCAGAGAACATGTATCTAAAAATCCAACCCACTTGCCCTTGGTCTCGTTGGGGTGTTTGAACTCCAGCGCTTGCAGGGCTAGGTCACTGGCGGCCCTGGGGCCAAAAGGCATGACTATTTGTGGAAGTGTCAGGGTTTCCCCTGAAGACCCTGGAGCCCAGTACAGAATAGCCACCACTGCCAGTGGATGTAGAAATCCTCAGACTCTCTGGGAATGTGGAGTGCGCAGTGGGCGGGTGTTGGTGATGAATGCCAGAGATCGGACCCAGCCTTTACTTTCTCCACTGTTCTGTCTAAGACTGAGCAGTGCTGGGGGAGAATGGTGGTGGTGGTGGTGGTGGTGGTGGTGGTGGTGGGCGGGTGGGCGGGGAGGACTGAGCTCCTGTCCACTCCCCTTTCCTGTCTTCCTAGTTCCCTTCTTGACTCCTGCCAAGAAACCTTCCCTTTCTCCTGCCTCTAAGCATTTGAATTTTGCCTCTTCCCAGCCCCTCCTTCCCAAATGAAAGACAACTAGTCTGATGGTGGAGGTGATGGGTGTGTGTGTGGGGGGGGGGGGGGGGAGGAGGGTTACAATGTTAAGGAAAGAGATCATGACTTTCTTGCCAGACCACCAGGCTGACTGGCACCAGGAGTGGGGGCATTAAAAAAGCAGCAATAAAAGCCGGTCCTTTTTGTGAAAAT